>JAVYIG010001927.1:210551-287015 GCA_035222895.1 Strongylocentrotus droebachiensis | reverse complement strand
CCTTTTTAACATTTACTCCTGTTCTGATTTCGAAAGTAAAAGTTGTTTATGAATACATCCTGTGCCCGCCGATTAAACGGTTAAACTCAGCCAGCCGCTGAATAAGCGGGGGGGGGGGGGGGGGGGGGGGGGGGGGGTAAGAAGACATATATATATTTTTGTTTTGGTCCCAAAATTCTTTTTTTTATTATTAAAACAATAAAAATAAATAAATAAATCAAAAGGGGGGTTTCTCCAGAAACATACACATACAAAACTGAAGGGGGGGGGGGGGTTCAACCCCAAAACCCCCACCCTGCGTACGCGGCCTGGCAACAATTGCTATTACACATTTCACAACGCACATTGTACACGATTCACGTGTTTAGACCCCCCCCCCCCTCCCCCCCCCCCCCCCCCCGAGGCCACTCCGTGAAAAACCCAATCTTCAGACCACTGATCTGAGAAACATGACCGGGAGAAAATTTACACTGCAGATATTCGTTCGACCAAGCAATTTGCTCAAAATCCGAGTAAACTTTCAATTTATTATAGCATTACACTGCATGTCCTTTGGGAATACAATTCTCCTGTAATTCATTAACACACTCACTGAATAATTTCAAACCCACTGTAAACAGCGATAAATCGGTATAACGAGGTTCTTGGTACCGTTAAAATTACCATGCTATAGCAGAAATCACGTTATACTATAATTAGGCTAACAACAAACAAGAACATATGGTTTAACGAGCTGGGACCGGAATGTTATTCTGCTTTTAACAACATTGTTACATATCAAATCTCCTTTAATTAAGATTCCACTGTATCGTATATATTCAATTTCCTGACGTACAAGCATTTAAAACAATCTCCATGCATTATTGCTTTCGTATCTGTGAGACAATGCAAGTATCGTTTCAATCATAACTTATCTCTTAAATCGACAAAAACCTTTATTACAGAATCGTATTGCTTCAAGACAATAATGCCGATATAATTATCAAATTAACAACAAATGAAAACATATGGTTTAACGAGTTGGGACCAGGAATGTTAATACTCCGCTATATTAACAACATTGTTATACATAAAAATCTCCTTTAATTGAGATCCCACTGTATCGTATACATTCAATTGCTTGACCTACAATCATGTAAAACAATCTCTATGCATTATTGCATTTGTATCTGTGAGACAAAACAAGTATCGTGACAATCAAAACTTATTTCTTAACCAACAAAACCATTATTACAGAATCGTATTGCTTGCAGGACAACCTAATACTACACAGGCGTCAGGCGGTGATATTGGGGATGGTGGGGGGGGGGGGGTATTTTCGATTGTCAAATCAACAGGTCTTCCCTCTACCAAAAGTCACGAGAGAATAACAGTTTTCACATGCACGTACACGCTCTCACAATCGCGTGTTATGCGTTTCGTGTGCAAAAGAGAGCGCATTCGGAAACGCGCAAAAAAGCGCGCCTTGTCTAGAGGCGCCAATTCATAACAATGTAAACAAGCTTATTGATGCGTCACATTAATCAGCAAAATCAACCAAGGATAGAGTTGCGTACCAGCCGATGAATAAATGTTTTTTTTTGAAAGCGTTTTTGTAACTCTTTAAAATTTCATATACTGAATGTGCAGATGTTATCATTCATATTTTTTTTTCCAGAAATAGTTTACTTACCAATTGCGATCATTGAAATGGGAATGGTGAGAATTACTGCCATAAATAATGTCCAGATGACTGCCGAGATAGCTGTAAAAAAATAAAATATACGGAACATATTTTTAGAAAGAATCAATTATATTATATATCCTATGATAATGGCAATTTTTTAAAATAAATTGGTATAGCTTAAATTACAATATAATAGGGGTATATATGTTTAATTCATAATTATATTCATACATTATTAAACTTGAGATTTATTTGTGCCTAGCCATACTGTCATGAAACTATCTTGAATGAATACCTTTTACATCAAACAACAAGGATCTAGGAGTTTCGTGGTATAAAACAAATGATGCATGTTTTCATTCGTTCATTATACGATCTATCCGCCCTCGTTGATGCTGTGTGTATCTATCGTACTCAGCCAAAGGGCTCCGTGCAATAGATACACACATCCTCAACTCGAGTGCGGATAGATTGTATAATGAACTCATGCGCGCATCATTTTGTATAATAACTATCTATTTATTTCCCCTTCGCCCTTTTTACGGCATAACCCTAAATAATTTTAAACAATCGAAGTAGGCAAAGCGGATTCTGCTATATACTTGTAAGACCTCTGCGACTATTCAAACGTATCTATTTTTAGGCGTTATTATTTAAAATATTTCGTATTCTAGCAGTAAAGTGATTGCTTGAAAATCACACCCCTCCCCGCGTTTAAATAAATAAAGTTGTAATGGCTCTTGGGTAGTTTGCAGAAACAAACTTTGTCAGTCGTTGCTTGCAGACTAGCTCTTGGGCACGAGGGACTACCGAGACACGTCTAGGAGAGTCTTCACCTGTTCCAGACCATTTTAATTAAAGGGGGGGGGGGTGTCTAACAAATTTCCATCAAGGAACCTCGTCACCCCCTCCCCGGCCCCTGTTGTTTGTATAGATTTCTGGATACACCACTGGTCCGGACCGTATGCCAGTCGTTAGACTTACATGTCCCGATCAGGATCCCGATCTGTTCCCAGATGTATTTGTCGAATGGCGGAATTTCATCTGGGGGATCTGAGTAATAAGAACAAAAATAAAAGAAAATAATTCCCATTTATCATTATACATGTAATACACTTTACTAAGTTAATCATTTACCACTTCGTTAATAATTACAATTCTGAAGAATATGCAGCAATTGAGAGGTTTGACAGTAGAGGGGTCGGAGGGGGAGGGGGTCCAGGATTCTCTCCAGAGATGGTGGGCACAAGACAGTCGAGAACATCTCTGACAAGAAGAAACAAGTTTTAACACATTTTCAAGAGCTACAAACATTGACCTCGAATAGCTGGTATGAGGTACAGAATACGCAATAACATCTAAATTTACGGCACAATAAGCAAGTAGGCAAACAGGCCTACACAATACCAGCCTTGGTTTTGCCGGGGAGTAATATAGGGCCTACTATTTGTGATTTAATTACTGTACGACGCTTTTCACCTATAGCTTTTTTGTTATGCTCTTCTCATATTTGTAGATATTCATGTACACGAATTTTGTATACATTTTATTAATTTTTTGGGAGAATAAAAGAGGAGTGGGATTTCACATCCGAGATTACTCGGTCACTAGCGAAATATTGTTGGCTGGGGGTTCTGGGTTCCATGACACATGCTCCGCCGACGATTGCTCCGCCGACATTTACTCCGCAAAACGCGACAATTGCTCCGCGACATTTGCTCCGCGACAGTTGCTACGCCGACAGTTGCTCCGCCGACATTTGCTCCGCCGACATTTGCTCCGCCGACAATTGCTCCGCCGACATTTGCTCCGCCGACAATTGCTCCGCCGACATTTGCTCCGCCGACATTTGCTCCGCCGACAATTGCTCCGCCGACAATTGCTCCGCAAAACGCGAGAATTGCTCCGGTGACAAATGCTCCTCGAACGACAGTTGCTCCGCCGACAATTGCTCCGCAAAACGCGACAATTGCTCCGGTGACATTTGCTCCGCCGACAATTGCTCCGCCGACATTTGCTCCGCCTGAAGCGACACTTGCTCCGGTGACATTTGCTCCGCCGACATTTGCTCCGCCGACAATTGCTCCGCCGACATTTGCTCCGCCGACATTTGCTCCGCCGACAATTGCTCCGCCGACAATTGCTCCGCAAAACGCGAGAATTGCTCCGGTGACAAATGCTCCTCGAACGACAGTTGCTCCGCCGACAATTGCTCCGCAAAACGCGACAATTGCTCCGGTGACATTTGCTCCGCCGACAATTGCTCCGCCGACATTTGCTCCGCCTGAAGCGACACTTGCTCCGGTGACATTTGCTCCGCCGACAATTGCTCCGCCGACATTTGCTCCGCTAAAAAAGTGCCCCATAAATACAAAGGCTACTACGACAATAATTGTTGCTCCTCCCCAAAAGTACCCCGCAAAAGACAATGCTCCGCCGACAATTAAATTGCTCTCTGATCCAAAAGTGCAGCCTCGTGGAAGACATGAATGCTCCTCTGGCAATTAGTGCAATAAATGCTCAGCCTTTTTTTTGCTATTCCCCATAATGTTTGATTTAAAAAAACATTAAGTTTTAGCTCCTTCTCCGGCGAAAGATAATTACTCCGCTCAAAATCTGTTTCATTTATTACTCATTAGCCGATCCAAAGCTCAAGGCTATATCTCTCTCTCTCTCTCTCTCTTGCTCTTCCTTTTCCTTTTTACACCCTTTTCTTGTCTTCTTAGCTCTTTTCTTTCCTCTCATGCTATTAGTCTTCTTTCATTTTCATCACGTAAAATTCTCTCGTAAAATTGTAACGTAATGTAGTACATGTAGCAGGGGCGGCCGAGCGACTTCCAAAGTGGGGGGGCACCAACAAAAAAGGGCACTTTCTGGAAAAAAGGGCACCTACAGTGGGAAATCTCAAAGCGAAAATATACAATTTTTTAGACATTGGTATTTACCCCTACATTGTGATTACATTATCAGGGATGATTTCAATATTATGTTTCTCTTCATACATCATACAAGATATCGCTTAAGCATCATACTTTACAGTTGGGCGTGATGTCTGAATATGCATTTACGAGCGAGCGAAGCGAGCGAGACAAATTTTAAAGATCTGTGAGGTCGCAGTGCGAAAATTACATCTTATAAAGAGGAAAAAAGCCAGTCGTGATAGGGTTATAAGCACATTCTCATAACGGAAGACTGAAAAGACCTTTGATAAGTAACATAATTATATCATCTTTAAATGCGAGCGAGCGCAGCGAGCGAACTTTGGGGGAAATTGCTCTTAGTCGCTTTAAATAAGGGGCACGTTTAATGATTACATAAAAAGGGGACAATTATCGAAAGGGATAAGACACTTATTAGAAAAGAAAAGGAGCACGTGTCAAAGTACAAAGGATAATTATAAGAGGTAAAAATGAGGCATTTTTTCACCTGAAAAGAGTCACTCACCAGTGATGAAAAAGAGGCGTTTACAAAATTTGGGAAATAGGCATTTGTTGACGGAAAAGGGGCACCCATCAGATTTTGATAGGGGCATTTATAGGAGGTGAAAAGGGGATAGGTCCCTTATTAGAAAGGAAAAGGGGCACGTATCATTATTAAAAGGGGAATTATCAGAGTTGAAAAGGGGCACTGACCAGATATGAAAAGGGTCACTTATTAAAAATGTAAAAGGGGCACTTATAATAAAGTAAAATGTGCATTTGTTGAATGAAAAGGGGGCACCGTTCAGATTTTTAAAAGGGGCAGTTATGAGAAGGGGAAGGAGCTCTTTTTTTAATGGGGGCACTTATCATAAGGAAAAGGGGCACTTATTAGAAAGGAGCTCTCTCTTTTTAATGGGGGCACTTATCATAAGGAAAGGGGGCACTTATGAGAAAATAAGAGGGGCACATGTTAAAATGAAAGGTGTGCTCATCCGAGTTTAAAAAAGGGGTAGTTATTAAAAGGAGAAGGGGCACTTCTTACAAAGGAGAAAAGGGAAAGTTGTCAAAGTAAAAGGAGCACCTCTCTGTTTTGAATAGGGCAATTATTAGAGGTGAAGGGGGCACTTATTAAAATTAAAAAGGGGCACTTACTAGAGATTAAAAAGGGCACTTATTCAAGATAATTTCAAGATTTATGAGAATGGAAAATGGACACTTATTGCAAAGGAAAATGGGAACATGTCGAAGGAAAAGGGGCGCGTGTCAAAAATAAAAAGGGCACTCGTCAGAGGTGAAAAGGGGGAAGGGGCTCTTTTACTAAGTAATAGGGGCACTTGTCAAAGTAAAAGGGGCACCTTTCCAATGTAAAAGGGGCACTTCTTACAAAAGAAAAGGGGCACTTTTCCTATGTAAAAAGGGGCACTTTTGGGGTATCTGAAAAAGTGGGGGGGCACTGTGCCCCCCTGCCCCCCCGGGAGAACCGCCTCTGACATGTAGTACATTCTTGTTTAGAATAGTATTTTCAATAATATCCAGTCCGTTTTCTATAGGTTTCTTTCCTTCAGTTAAGTGTATGTAGCTTTACTATTATATATTAGTGTGTAAAACACCCCGTCTCATTCGAGTACTTTGTTTTCACTGACTTTAAGGGACTCACGGAACCACCGGAAGAAGAGCAATTGGCTTATCGTGAAGAACTGACATCAAACTGCAACAAAATGATTTGTATAAATGGGAATAAGCAGAAAGGCTGCCATCTATTTTTCCTGTCTGAAAGGGTTCTCTTCTTTACGTATAAGTGCCCTTCAAAGCTTATTTTGATCCCTCCCTTGTTGCTTTCTAGAACTTCCACGATGACCTAATACATTGTATCAGGGGCGTCGTTAGACCTTTTCAGTTGGGGGGGGGGGGGGGTGTAGAGGCCAACGATTACCGACAAAACTAGCCACCAATTACCGACAAAATTAAGTGTCTCAATATCTACAAATAACCCTTTAAACCCGGGGCCGAAGGCTAAATTGTTTTTCCTATGGACTATCTATAGTACTTGCGTATGCGCAAATGATCAATTTCCTCGACGACATAAATATACAAATTATTTTGTCAACTTAGTCAACATCATAGCTATATATTTTAATGCAGGCGCGGAGCTAGGATCTTATTTTAGGGAGGGGCGGTAGTGAGCAAGAGAATCACTTAAAAGCGCGTTAGGGGGTGTCGGTGTTAGGCCTCCCGCGCGAAGCGCGGAAGCTTAGACGTTTCCCTAAATTATTAGGAAAAGAAGACGATTTGTTGTACCGTTCTCGACTCATCTAAATGAAGTTTTCCCCTCCCGCGCGAAGCGCGGAAATTTTGGCGTTTCATTAAAATATAGAGAAAGGAAGACGATTCGTCGTATCGTTGTTGACTCTTAATCCTTGTTTGAATTTAGTTTCCCTGAAAATGTTAAATCTCTGATTTCTTTAGCTGATATTATAGGAAAGTGAAACTTCGAGAAAATACAAGTATTGTAGTTGTAGTCACTCTCGAAGTCGTCACAGTGGATACAAAGTCACAGTTCGTAGGAAAAAAAAATTGTCGGTCGACCGACAATATACATCTCACCGACCTCAAACTTCTGCATTGATATAGTACACGAGGATCGAACAAAAATACCGACACAGCAACATATTTACCCGTGTCTTTTTTGCTTCCTTGACGAGACGACTCCACCCAACGACCCCCCTTTCTTTTACCCCCACTCCTGCTTTCTCAGGCTCTTACCTTCCCCTCCTCTCTTTCACACGCCCCCCCGTTCTTTTGTTTCCCTTTTCTCTTTTTTCCTTTTTTTTTCCTTTTCTTTCTTTTCTTTCTTTTCCTTTCTTTCCTCTCCTCCCTCTTTTTTTTCTTCTCTTTCTTTCTTCTCTTTTCTTTCCTTTCTTTTCCTTACTTTCTTTTCTTTTTCTTTTCTTTTTTCTTTTCTTTCCCTTGCCCTATCTTTTTTCCCTCCCCCCTTTCTCTTTTTTCCCGACGCCAGCGCAATTTTACCGATAATATCCTGAGAGGTGGGGGGGGGGGGGGGGTGTCGCATCCCCACACCTCCCCCCCTTTGGCGACGCAGATGCAGATGGTTTACCTAGTAAGATGCATGTGCTTGCTTGCATTGAGGTCATTTCAGGTCTTACATATTGATGAGCTGTTTAAAATTAACTAGGAGGTATGCGCGTATTGGGGAATGTGGCTTGCTGCTCTACTTTTTTTTAAAAACTTCCCACGACATGGAATGAGTGTTCAGTGTACATCATATGGGACGTACAGTGATAGATGGAAAGTTATTTCAGTACATTCGAAATGGCTTCTAGGTAACTCCTTTTTCCTCCCACATCCTTATCCTTTCTTCTTTCTCTTGCGTTTAGAAACATTGTATGAAGCGCATTATAAATGTAATGTATTATCAGGTGGGCTGTATATAATACAGATCACCTTATGTTTTCGTTAGAATATTTTTCTTATTTCTAACCATTTTTTTGTTAGCACGATAACTTGAAAATGGCTCAATCAAATGCCTTGAAATTTGGCACACATATGTATAGGCATAAGGAAAGAGCACCATAAGGTTTTCAACCTTGACCTTGATTGATAACGTTGTCCAGGCGCAATTTTGTGAAAATCAAAATATGATCATATCTTCATAACGAAAAGACATTTCTCATTCATATTTACCAGGATCAAGGTCAATATCAGTCCGGTCAATTTCACGTCAAAAAACGCGAGCGTACGCCATTATTAGCAAAAGCATTTCATAAAGAATCGCGGGCACGCGCATGCGCGCGCGTTTTCGTTTGTCACGGCCGAACGCTAAATAATTCAACCTGGATTTTTTTTTTGACACAGTATTCCTCATGTTTTCCCGAACAATTTGATACCATGTTTATCTCTTTATGACCATTAATAAGGGAATGAGCGTCCGTTTAAGATAAACGTCCGTGCGCGCGTGCTCATGTAATACATAGCATATATGGGCACAACATGCCTACACAAAACCCTTATGACTCTTTGGGATGGACGGGAACCCTCAATTTTTTTTCATATTCAGATAGAGTATGAGTCGGAGATGTGATTCCATGTCTCATTTGGCCATTAAGTATATCGTGTCATCATCATATTGACCTTGGAACTCAAAATACGAATTTGCATATTATGACGTCAGCATATTTATGGAAAATTAATTGTATCTCTGTAAATATTGATTGATTCTCTTCTTAATGTTGATATCTTGTAGTTGAGGCAATTGTCTACAAGTTAACTGCATATTATTTTTCATTTTGATGACATCATCATAGCGAAAATTGCGATTAAAGGTAACTTGACAGATTTTCTTAATTTGCGTGTTAAGCCTGTGGAAGGTGCCAATTTAGTTCAAATCATGGATCTACATGACATTAATCTTTGAGCACTATCTAGCTTATTTGTGCTCTATGTTCTCCCAAATGTTGGTATGTTATAGCTGAGACTATGGGCTATAAAAGTTGTGTCTTTTGTTTTTTGATCAGATGGTGGGATCATGTCGAAATTTTCAATTGAAAGTTAAATTCGCAAATTTTGTATAACATTGTAGGAATTATGCATATGTCACGTTTGTCCTATTTGTGAAATATAAACGTTAGCAGTTTTCTAGTATTCAAATTAAACAAGGAAACCCCTTTACTTCCTATACTTTACTGTCAGACACTATTGAGTGACTGACCAATTTTTTTTCCTCTGGTAATAAAATACATTATATGAGCTTAAAGGGTACATGAGCATTTGTCCACATCAATAACCCACTTCTTGTAATAGCCCAAAATAATCCGATTGAATCTATGCGCAGCACAATCTAGGTAAACATGACGGGTAGAGCATTTCATGGAAGAAGATGAAATTGTGAAAATGCATTCTTCGTTATGTCAATTAGGGTCAAAGGTGTAACTGCAATATTGTATGGGGTTAATTGTCATATATCGTCTCAATCTATCTTCCATAGATCCATAATAGTCAATATACTACACAGTTGAAACTTTTCATATGGATAGACCTTAAAGGTAAAGACCAGTTATGGTCATGCGATTGCATTGTGAAAGAAACGTTGTGGAATCGATCAGAAAAGGTTGATCATCTAGCATATAAGTATTGGTGTGTACTGCAAGGTTTTGGAATCATCAAAATGATAAGAAATTTGGCCCAGTCTTCGTAAAGTTACAAGCACTGTACACAGAAAGATGTATATGGGACTATACGCACACGTGCGCGACACGTGCGTTTATCTCTCACAGATCATGTAGATAAACTAATTTACCAAACATATCAATTAGTAGGCGGTTTCCCGGCAAAATTGTTATCATCATGTATTAGTAAAAACATATTCTTTCACATGATTGGTAATAAGAGCTTCCATTTCATTTTTTGAAATTGGGGCGTTTCCAATACTGGTTTTTACCTTTAATAGGAAGAGCATTTTAGAAGATGATATAAAATCGTGAAAATACATTCTTCATTATTTAAAACATTAGCATACGTATAACCTAAATTGTCAAAGTGACAAATTCAAGTTATTATTATTCCCATTCATTATTCTGCCATTAATTTGTTCGCAGGATTTCTCATGAATGAATAAAGCCATTATCATGAAACTTGCCATGATGATTAATATTAGCATAACTTAGAATTGTGACACTTTTCAGTAACTCAAAATCATCGTGACGTCATCCAGGCGCTATTTTGTGGAAATCAACTTTTAATCATATCTTCATAACGAGTCATCAAAACTGAACCATATTTAAAACACATGAACTTCAGGTCAAGGTTCGGTTCGACATAACATCTCATCAAAATCCGCGCGCGTCTGAATTTTAAAATGCTCAAATTCACTTTTTAATCAAATCAGAGTATGTTCTTGGCCATTTAAAGAATTTCGAAAATATTATGCACGCGCGTTTTTGCGTGTAACGCCATTACACAACAAAGAAACGCAATTTTTTGTTCTTTCATGATATTTCATAACGGAATGCGCGTCCGTTTAAGATAAATTGCCGTGCGCACGAGCACATGTAATACATTGCATATATAGGCAAAAACATGATTACACAAAATCCATCACAGCTCTTTGGGATGCACCTAGACCCCCGATTGTTCTTTTATTTTGATTATATGAGTCGGAGATATGATTTCATTTCTCATTCGGCCATTAAGTACATTTTAACGTCATCATAATGGCCTTGGAAGTCAAAATACGAATTTGCATATTATGACGTCAACATATTTACAGAAAATAATTGTATCTCTGCAAATATTGATCAATTTTCTTCTAAATTTTGATACGTTGTAGCTGAGACAATTCTTCACAAGATTATTACCAATACTTATTCATTTTGATGATGTCATTAGATTGTTTGCTTAATATGCGTCTTATGCCTATGGGAGGTGAATGATACTACATTCCAGTCTAGACTTGTTCATTATGTTGCGTATGTAGTGCGTCGAAATATCAGTTCAATGATTGGTAGGCTCTGCAATCAGGCGAAAATTTGAGCTTGTTTAGTAAATTAATCATATAACAATTGTCTATCGAATACCTGAAGGGGGCGCTATACCACTTTTAATCATTGTCATCGTCATTTAAAACAAATAAATCATCATCATCAATATCTTTATTATCGTATTTATGAATATTATCATTAGATCATCATCGGCACACTTTCATGATACAAAAACAGCATACGTATCACCTAATTCGTCAAAGTGACGATTTAAAGTCTAGTTATAATTGTTAATCATATCATTATTATCATCTGTATTATTAGCATATTCTACAATGGCAGTAGTATAGTATAGTCATGTAGAAGTAGGGCTTATAGTAGAGGAATCATTCTAATTCTTATTATCTTTTGCAATACGTCTAGACGATAAACTCACGACAATTTACAATTGTCATGAATCATTGTCTTTAAGCTTACCATTAAATGTATCTGGTTCGTATTTTGCTTAGGTATTTGGTACGTGATGATTTAAATGGTAGAAATGAACTTGTGTCCTATTCATTCCAGTATTATTCATTTGCATTATGTTTTATTCATTCAAGTTCTAATGTTTCTGACTGTTTTCAAGACAATATCTTTTTTGTCGATCATAGTTCTATGTAGCTTGATATCTCACGGTAATTTTGAGAGAAAAGCAATGCAAGCAATGATTTCTGAATTGTAGCGACAATCTCGTTCGCCTTTGCTGTTCTTCAATAATATTTGACAAGCAGTATTAATTAATTTTTCAAGGACTCATGATAAATTCGTTTAACAGTTGATTACCCTCGGTTGATTCTTTTGTTCGGATTATTTGGCGGGGAAAATAGAAGTGAATGTATTATTATTCTTATTTGTTCATCGTCTCTACGATGCTCTTTGAATCAAAAACAGCTTTTAGTGTTAGGCTTCCTGAAAGAAATTTCAATTGTTGTTAAGAAATTTTTGGTTGCACTCTGTGGATTATGATGATGTGTTCGATCTTTTTTTCAATACAAGATCAAACACATGATTAAAATCTACTGGCTGCATGCCAATAAGTTCTTGACAGCAATAACAAAATGTGAGCTAGTGCTATTCGGTGTGGCGTACACATGGCAATCACATGGTAGATAAAATTATGATCATCAGTACTGGGTCAAATAAATTAAAGAGAACTGAATTTGAACCCGGGTCATAGGCTACCCCCTCTCGTTCTCTCTCCCTCTCTCTCCCTCTTCGTCGCCTTACTTTTCCCTCTCTTACCTCCCTGTGCATTTGTATGCCTCGATAATACAGAAAATAAACAATAAGATTCTTCTTCCTCCCCTCCTTCTTCCTAGTACATGTAGTAGGAGTAGTATTAGAAGCAGTATCACAATAATAATGACAACAATTATAATTATGGTTGGTGGCGTTACTAATGTTATTTTTGTAATTATCAGGTGGGCTGTATATCGTACAGACCACCTCATAATTTCGTTAGAATTGCCTTTGTTTATTTATTTATTTATTATCAGGTGGGCTGTAAATCGTACAGACCACCTTATAATTTCGTTAGATTTGCCTTTATTATCAGGAGCAATTATCGCGTTTTGCGGAGCAATTGTCGGCGGAGCAATTGTCGGCGGAGCAAATATCGGCGGAGCAATTGTCGGCGGAGCAAATGTCGGCGGAGCAACTGTCGTTCGAAGAACATTTTTCACCGGAGCAATTGTCGCGTTTTGCGGAGCAATTGTCGTCGGAGCAAATGTCGGCGGAGCAATTGTCGGCGGAGCAAATGTCGGCGGAGCAAATGTCGGCGGAGCATATGTCGGCGGAGCAAATGTCGGCGGAGCAATTGTCGGCGGAGCAAATGTCGCGGAGCAAATGTCGCGGAGCAATTGTCGCGTTTTGCGGAGTAAATGTCGGCGGAGCAATCGTCGGCGGAGCATGTGTCGGGTTACCTGGCTGGGGTGCGTGCGTGGAAACATGGTGGGTAGGGTCCTAAGTGTAGCTTATTCAACAAAGAACATGCTCTCTCTATCACGTCTTTTACAATAAAGTAAAAGCTCTCTACTAAAATATTGATTTGTAGTTCATTATTGCACGAAACGCAAGGGACATGCAAATGCTAATGCCAAACAGACTTACACTAAAATAGGCAATGAATAGACCGGGTACAATAACATATTCAAAGTTATGGATGTTATTTTCCTGGGGACCTAGTGATGAGTTATTCCATTAACCTGTTATTAATGAATGAACTACACTACTTGGAATCAGTCTGCATACATTACCTGTTGCTATATCGGACTAGCTTGTTATGTTTTCAAGAACAACCTTTGTTTAAAAAGCATGCGTAGAATTTAAAATTATGTTTAGTGCATATCATCAGAATAACGCGCTGTATACTATTATACTGTAATGTCAAATATGCATGATTTATTGAGTATTTCATGTAACGTCGGTCATTGATTTATGCTGGTAAAATTGCTCATAATTGTGTTTTTAAAAGACCGAGTATGATACGGAAACAAATCCTTCATGTTCATAATATTATTATGGCTATGCGAAAGCAAGTAGCCGAGCAGATGTGAATATAATTATGGAAAGTGTTCTAAACAAGTAAAGCGAGCGAGTGCACAAAAAAAAGGGCAGGTATGTTTTAGAAGATATTTTTAAAAATACAAATATAATAACTCGATAGCAGCCTAATAGGTGAGTTCAACAATTTTTGGCCCCCACCTTATCTCGTAAGCCTTTATGTACTACATACAATGTTATGCACTGCAGAAGATATTTAAGATGGGGACAAACAGAGAAAAAAAGAATATGCCTACATTATGGCACGCAATCATATTGACATATCTTTGAGCCCCTCCCCCTCCCCGCAAGGGAAAATCGTTGGCTTTTATTTATTCAATTCAAAGTATGATAAATTATATTAACCGAACTAATTTATATCATTTGCATAGGGTAACGAATTAGAAACCCTTTACTAGTAATCCAGAACCTCTGCAGAAAGTCTTCCCATTATTAAACGCAGCATAATGATTTCACTGTACGGAACAGTTCCTTGCAATTTGTCTACATATAAAAGATGACTAAAAACAGATTTATATAATCATATTATTATCTCCAGTTTCATGCCCACCATAATAATGACGAAATATATATTTCCAGTGCGGTTAACCGCAATACACGTATACTCCGTCACCTTGGGATTTCAAGTCACGAGTATTGACAAAAAATATCACGACCGATCATGAACGATAATAATGATAATTATCTATAATTATAAACACATTTAACAACACAATTATGTTTGTGTATTGTTGATTTATACTTTAAAAAAGGATGTAGTGTATACACACAAGCCGCTGTATGAGTAGAAAATACCTAAATGCAAGTTTCAAATTTATTTGTTTCACATTTCACATAAAAGAATTCACATAATTGACAAGATTAGAACATAATATGAAATATACTAAAAGTGTCACATTATATAACCAATTCTTTGAAAAGACGTCAAAATTAGTTGTATTGAATAGAAGGTTATACAGGGTGAAATGTGAGGAACCTATTAAAAAGCTATGCTTGTAGATTATAGGTTCCCGTATTATAAAGCTAACATTTGATTGAAGTGGTTGTAATGGTGAAGGACGTAACAATAATTCATGTAAGTATCAACATTATAGGAGGCAGGCGAGGATCCGGGAGGGGGGGGGGGGGGGGTCCCAGCTCACTACCCTCCCCCCGTTTCAATACAAAAATAAAGATGCACTATATATTCATGAAACATAAATACACTTGAATCTATGGAAGGATAATCAAACAAGAGAATGAACAATATATCTAGTGGAGCTGTGTCTTTCAAAACGTTGAAGAAAGAGAAGAAAAAATACCTGGATGGCACTTTCATAAAGATGTCAATGTTTAATAAGTTGTCTAATAAATACCAAATAAATACAATCTGATATCTGTAATACAGTTTATAGAATACTAAATGATGACTTTGTTGATTGCTGTACACGAAGATTAACACTGAACAAATACAATTTATGGTTGATACAGTATAATAACATAATAAATCTTGTGGAGCTGTGTCTTTCCGAACGTTGAAGAGAGAAAAACAAAAATATGTGGTTACATCAAGATTCCTCGATGGCATTTTAATTAAAATGTCAATGTTTACTAATTTTTCTAATTAATTCAAAATAAATACGAATACAATATGATATCTGTAATAGAGTATATATAATACTTAATGATAACGGTGTTGATGAATGTACACAAAGATTAACAATAAAAAAATAAAATTTAGTGTTGATACCGTATAATAACACTAATATAAGTTATTAACCAACATAATTAACGTTTTTTCCCCTTCTATTCTTTTTCCCCCTTTTCTTTCGTATATTGTCTTTTTTCTTTGTTCTCCTTTCTTTATCCGTGCAACATAAAACCTGAAAATTCATGCTGAAAAATAATATGTTACGCTGAAAGATCCAGGCGAGCTTATACTGTAAATTATTTAAAATAGATGGTAAGATTGTATTCACACAAAAAACATGCATTACATATTCATGAAACATAAACAAGCAGTTAAATAAATTGAAGGATAATTTTTAAAAAAATGAATGGCACAATAAATCTAGTGGAGCTGTGGCTTTCTAACGTTGAAGAAAGAAAAGACAAAAATGCGTGGTACATCAACATTCCTTTACACAATAATTACAATATTAAATACATTTTTTCACTTTTATATGTAGGGTTTATTTTCATTTCAATTTTTCTTCCCTTCTCCATATCTTTTTCCTCCCTTCTCCATATCTTTTTCCTCTTTCTTTCCTTCTTAAATCTGTTCTTTTTCCTTCTCATTTCTTTTTCCATGCGATAACAAATTTGCAGATTCATGTTGAAATAGTACGTCATACTGGAATAACCAAGCTAAAGGATAGCACCTTAAATAGGACCATGCATTATTTAGTTAGCAGGTAAATAATTAAAGTATACAAGGGAGTTAACAAAACAATAAAAACAAAATTGTAACAGATGTTAAATGTATCAAGATTTTTCCTCATGCAATAGATTTAGAAAATGGAATACTGAATAAGGTTTTTAAATGTTTTTTAAAATGTTGTTTATCCAGTAGCTTTACTATATGGGGTTCATTAGAATATTATTTTGCAAATGACCAAAGATATTTAAATAATTATTGAATGTGGTTATAAGATATATCGCATGTTTAGGACCAACTAAAATGTATCGAAAATAATATCGCTAATGATATTTGTTTGTCTCGCAATGTATGGTCAACAACGTATCTAAAAGATCATGACGTTTCGTGCGCTGCTGCAACACTTCGTCAAGTGATAAAATAACATGTAAGCAAGCGTGTGTTATACTCTACGGGCGGACCGTCGGTCAAATATTTCGATCAATACTTAAATGTATGTTTTAGAATAACTTGGGCGTAATGCTTTTCTGTTTCTTTCAACAGGCTAAACAGACCATCCATATTGGAGAAAAACAGGACTTCTTTATGTATTACTTACCTTTTTTTTGTGCTGTTGCCATGTTTTGAGGCGACAAAAATACATAAGTTGTGTGGGAAACGTCCTTCTGTAGGTCTAGTTGTCCAAATCTAAAGGGAATTTATGCGAAATGAAGGAAAACAATGTTAGCATGGATAAACTTAATTTTCACTTGAAAGTAGAGTAACCATTTTGCAGCCAACATCAAATTGTGTAGAACTTTGCAGGAATTATGAATATGTCACGTATGTCCTATTTGTGAAATGTAAACGTAAGCAGTG
This sequence comes from Strongylocentrotus droebachiensis, assembly GCA_035222895.1. Lineage (NCBI taxonomy): Eukaryota > Metazoa > Echinodermata > Echinoidea > Camarodonta > Strongylocentrotidae > Strongylocentrotus > Strongylocentrotus droebachiensis. The sequence continues at coordinate 270,116 of JAVYIG010001927.1, read as the reverse complement.
TCCTATTATTCAAATTATGCAAGGAAACCCGTTTACTTTTTAGACTTCACTGTCAGACACTATTGCGTAAGTAAGTTGTGGTATTAACATACATAAAATGAGCTGTCTACATCAGTAACCCACTTCTTGTAATGGCCCAAATTAAACTGATTTAATCTTTCCGCAGCACAAAACGTACGGCCATTTGGTACAATCAGACTGTTTGATTAAACGACCGCGATCGCTAAATTCGATTTGAAAATAAATGGTCGTTATTTTCCCACAACAATACATTTTCAAGCCCTTTTGTTTTGAGGGAAGTATTAAATTAGTATAATCTTTTAAATGCCGTTGGAATTTAACCTTTTCATTTGTTTAGCCTGCAACTGGAACATAATACCTTTAAATATTATCCTTCTTACCATAGACATTTTCAAAGGAAAATATAGTAATCGAATTCCCCTCTTTTAGTGTTTTTGTCGGGGGTTTCTTTGTATTCTCTGTTATTCTAAAGATTAATCGGCAAAAATAGAGGAGCTGTAGAATAATATTTATACATAAAACCATAATCTGCAGGTATCTTTATACCCGACCAAACTACCACAACCGGGGTAGACGATATCGATAAGTATCGTAAAAACAAGAATGAATATATGAAACAACATAAGAACATGAAACTTAAATTTGAACTTATAATGTGATATGAAGGATTATGTAAAACATGGGTGACTACAGTGTCGCTTTGTGAATATTGGTCAATAAAATAATGAAACATGAAAACATAATTTCCCTCAGTATTTCCCGAGTACTGTTAAACGTCGATTCATTTAGTGTAGTCAATTAATTTGCAGTTATCATGAATCAAATCATTTTCCTTTTTCAACTGCGAATTCAATGGAAAACGAAACACAACAAACTGATAGCAATATTACAAATTGTGAGCCAGTTAAACAAAAAAATCAAGTCACCAACTATCGAAACGATGAGGGTTCCAATACAATAATTACAATTATCAACAAGTTTGTACACCGACCGAAGAACAGCTCAAGGATTCAGTGAACAGCGTGAACTTAAAAGTAACAATGCCATTCAGCCCCTTCGTAATCAATGCCGTGCCACGATCTATATGACTTCTCAAAATGCCAAGCATCATTTGCATACTGAGTGAACCTTGTACAGGTAATGTATGTTTTTTCCGTATTCTCACAAATAATCCGCCACAGATTATCACCACATTATGATCGTTGATATATTTTCCTTAGGTGGGCACTGTAAGGATAGGCTTACCTGAAAGAAAAAAGAGCTAATAACCAGTTGGCAAATAGGCAGTAAAAATGGCTTTTGCTTTTATTTGCAATTGCAATTATCAACAAGTTTGTACACCGACCGAAGAACAGCTCAAGGATTCAGTGAACAGCGTGAACTTAAAAGTAACAATGCCATTCAGCCCCTTCGTAATCAATGCCGTGCCACGATCTATATGACTTCTCAAAATGCCAAGCATCATTTGCATACTGAGTGAACCTTGTACAGGTAATGTATGTTTTTTCCGTATTCTCACAAATAATCCGCCACAGATTATCACCACATTATGATCGTTGATATATTTTCCTTAGGTGGGCACTGTAAGGATAGGCTTACCTGAAAGAAAAAAAAGCTAATAACCAGTTGGCAAATAGGCAGTAAAAATGGCTTTTGCTTGTTTGTAAGATTTCTTGTTTTTTGTTGTATAAATACTAATTTTTTAATAAAGTGCACATATACCGTCAAATCCTGAAAATGTTTAAATACTATAAAATGAATTTCCATATTACGATTCATTCTAATGTACATGTGCAATAGCAGTATCTATTTGCATTTGAATATTGCATTTTCCAGAAACCTATATGTGATAATACTGCCTAATAAGGGGCGGCATTAACATATCTAAAGCGAGGGGACACAGTCTAAAAAAACCTAATATCTCATAGCTTGCCATATGGCTGCATGCACGCTATCGTTATAGCGCTTTGTTCATGCGAGCAAACCACTGCTATGGTGCACTGTGCGTGCGTGCACACTTTTGTAGTAGCAGTATATTGTTCATGCTCATTGTAGTGTGCCATGTGTTTGGCACGCGCTATTCATAAAACCATCGCGTTAATCAGATTATCTCAATATAAACTTGGCACTGAGGGATTTGGGGCTTGGCACAATGGGGATTAGCCCTGTGGCATGATAAGAGATATTCCGTAGCAATATATGTTACCAAAATGTATGGCAAGGACTGGGCTGGGGGTGCCTCGGCTCCCCAACGGTCTCGATGATTATCAGGCTGAGCCAGCGTAGTAACAAGTTTTCAAATCTAGATCAATGTTATGCAAATTAGCAACATACCACGAAATGAAGATATTAAACTAGTTGCCAACTTATGTTTTTGCAAGTAATCTTTTTTTGAGGCTGTATTCTCGGAATTCGAAGTCTCGTTGTCGTTATCGTTGGTGTTCGGGTCTGACCAATTATATTAGTGTAAAAATTGCCTGATCTGGAAAAAATTCTGGTCATTTCCTTTAGTAGCTTTTGGATTACGTTGAATGAATTATATCAAAATGGATATTAACTAAGCTATTCTTAATCTTATATAACAAAGAAAGGCTATGATACTTCCCTCTCTCTCTCTTCACCTCCTTACTCTTTCTTTCTCTCTCTCTCTTTCATTATTGTTGAGCTGGTCAGCCGCTTTCCTTTATGCATTGTTTTCACGTATAATTTATTGTATGAACATCTTTGTTTTACTTATGATGAGGACGTCATCTTAAGCTGTGACCATGGCGACCCATTTTTTCTTTCTATGTATGATATTATGTGACCATTAATGCTAAATTATCATAATTTTTGATGACGTATATGGAAAATAAATTAAAAACGCTAAGGTTTACTTGGAATCATCGGGCTATCGCGTACGGTCAGGTGGTCGCATCACATGAACTTTCGTGAAACGAAAGCGGAAGATCACGCGACTTTTTTTAGATTTGCTGTAGAGTTTCCAGACAGTGTCGGGTAAATTGGACCACACCATTTGGAGATGCGAGGGATTTGTTTCACAAATTTTACCCCCGACATTTCGTGAATACATATGGAAAAGTGGTGTCTTTTGGCGAGTCTCGCACGTATGCTCGCGCGCATGTAAAATAACCAATGTGCACAGGCGTCACAAACCGTTCTTGTGTCAAAGATATTGGTGTAACCAGGGTTACAAGCCCTGGTGTAACTTTGCAATGCTGCAAAATACAAGGCTGGTGCGAACGTCACCCATTCAAACTTTTGGCCAAAGATTTTTCAATCTTGATCTTGGTTTGCGGCGAGTTTTTCGTTGGATTTTTGTTGTCACGGACATACCTACACCTATCTTGGGAGCCGATTTTCTTTATAACTATGGACTATTAGTCGACATCAAACATCGACGGCTGATAGACACCACCACTACTCTTACAGTACAGGCAGGGGCGTCGCTAGACCTTTTTCAGTGGGGGGGGGGGGGTGTAGAGGCCAACGAATACCGACAAAACTAGCCACCAATTACCGACAAAATTAAATTTCCAATATCTACAAATTCAACCCTATAAACCTGGGGCCGAAGGCTAAATTGTTTTTCCTATGGACTATCTATAGTACTTGCATATGCGCAAAATGGTCATTTTCCTCGACGACATAAATATACGAGTTATTTCTTCAATTTAGTCAGCATCATAGCTATATATTTTAATGCAGGCGCGGAGCTAGGATCTTATTTTAGGGAGGGGCGGTAGTGAGCAAGAGAATCACTTAAAAGCGCGCTCATTAGGGGGTGTGGGTGATGGGCCTCCCGGGCGAAGCGCGGAAGCTTAGACGTTTCTTTAAATTATTAGGAAAAGAAGACGATTAATTGTACCATTTTCGACTGGTAATCCTTGGCTGAATGAAGTTCCCCCCCCCCTCCCGCGCGAAGCGCGAAAGCTTTGACGTTTCATTAAATTATTATAAAAAGAAGACGATTGGCTGGACCGTTCTCGACTGTTTATCCTTTTCTGAATTCAGTATCCCCCCCCCTCCCGAGCAAAGCGCGGAAGCTTTGACGTTTCATTAAATTATGAGAAAAAGCAGACGATTCGGTGTACTGTTCTCGACTCTTAATCCTTATCTGAATGAAGCTTTTCCCTCCCGCGCGAAGGGCGGAAGTTTTGACGTTTCATTTAATTATTAGAGAAAGAAGACGATTCGTCGTACAGTTTTTGACTCTTAATAAGCCCTATTCATCTGAATTCAGTTTCCCCCTCTCGCGCGAAGCGCGAAAGCTTTGACGTTTCCTCATATCATTAGAGAAAGAACACGATTCGTTGTACCATTTTCGACTCTAAATAAGCCCTATTAATTTTGTCTGGATTCAGTTTCCCCCTCTCGCGCGAAAGCTTTGACGATTCCTTAAATTATTAGAGAAAGAACACGATTCGTTGTACCGTTTTCGACTCTAAATAAGCCCTATTAATTTTATCTGAATTCAGTTACCCCCTCTCGCGCGAAGCGCGGAAGCTTTGACGTTTCCTTAAATTATTAGAGAAAGAAGACGATTCGTCGTACCGTTCTCGACTCGTCTAAATGAAGTTTTCCCCTTCCGCGCGAAGCGCGGAATTTTTGGCGTTTCATCACAATATAGAGAAAGGAAGACGATTCCTCGTACCGTTTTTGACTCTTATTATTAAAGCCCTATTCATTTGAATTCAGTTTCCCCCACTCGCGCGAAGCGCGAAAGCTTTGACGTTTCCTCAAATTATTAGAGAAAGAACACGAATCGTTGTACCGTTTTCGACTCTAAATAAGCTCTATTAATTTTGTCTGAATTCAGTTTCCCCCTCTCGCGCGAAGCGCGGAAGCTTTGACGTTTCCTTAAATCATTAGAGAAAGAAGACGATTCGTCGTACCGTTCTCGACTCGTCTAGATGAACTTTTCCCCTTCTGCGCGAAGCCCGGAATTTTTGGCGTTTCATCACAATATAGAGAAAGGAAGACGAATCCTAGTATCGTTTTCGAATCTAATTAAGCCCTATTCATCTGAATTCAGTTCCCCCCTTTGACGTTTCCTCAAATTATTAGAGAAAGAACACGATTCGTTGTACCGTTTTCGACTTTTAGTAAGCCCTATTTGTCTGAATTCAGTTTCCCACTTTCGCGCGAAGCGCGGAAGCTTTGACGTTTCCTTACATTGTTAGAGAAAGAAGACGATTCGTTGTACCGTTTTCGACTCGTCTAAATGAAATTTGCCCTTTTTGGCGTTTCATCACAATATAAAGAAAGGAAGACGATTCGTCGTACCGTTGTTGACTCTTAAACCTTGTTTGAATTTAGTTTCCCCGAAAATTTTAAACCTCTGATTTCTTTAGCTGATATTATAGGAAAGTGAAACTTCGAGAAAATACAAGTATTGTAGTGGTAGTCACTCTCGAAGTCGTCACAGCGGATAAGAAGTCACAGTTCGTAGGGAAAAAAACTTGTCGGCCGACCGACAATATACATCTCACCGATTTCAAACTTCTGCATTGATATAGTACACGAGGATCGAGCAAGAATACCGACACAGCTTACCCGACACAGCAACATATTTACCCGTGTCTTTCTTGCTCCCTCGACGAGACGACTCCATCCAACAACCCCCTTCTCTCTTTTACTCCCACTCCTCCTCTCTCAGACTCTTACCTCCCCTCTCTCTCCTTTTTTTCATCCCCCGTTTCTTTTGTTTCCCTTTCACTCTTTTTTCTTCTTTTTTTCCTTTTCTTTCTTTTCTTTTTTTTCCTTTCTTTCCTCTTCTCCTCCCTCTTTTTCTTTTTTTCTCTTTCTTTCTTCTCTTTTCTTTCCTTTCTTTTCCTTTCTTTCCTTTCTTTTCCTTTCTTTCTTTTCTTTTCCTTTTCTTTTTTTCTTTTCTTTCCCTTTCCCTTTCTTTTTTCCCTCTCTTTTTTTCCCTCTCTTTTTTCCCTCTCCTTTTTTCCCACTCTTTTTTCCCCTCTCTTTTTTCCCTCTCTTTTTTTCCCTCTCTTTTTTCCCCTCCCCCTTTTCTCTTTTTCCCGACGGCAGCGCAATTTTACCGACAATATCCTGACAGGTGGGGGGTGTCGCACCCCCCCCCCCCCACATCCCCCCTTTGGCGACGCCCCTGAGTACAGGAAGTCGGTGCATACACAGGCATCATCAGCCCGGTGTATGTCAAGCACGATACTTCGGAGCGTTTCCACTCCCTTCTTCGTGAGTATCCTGACATCACCCGGCCAGCATACAAGCACTCAGAAGTCAAGTATACAACCACCCACCATATCCAAACTCAAGGCCCACCTGCTTCAGCTCGCCCTCGTCGGCTTGCTCCGGATCGGCAGCAGATTGTCAAGGCAGAGTTTGAACACATGCTTGAACTCGGCATTATCAGACAATCTGATAGCAACTTTACTGGTCAAGTCCCTTGCACATGGTTCCAAAGGAGACACCAGGCTGGGGACTGGCGACCTTGTGGAGATTATCGCATGCTTAATGCTCGTACTATTCCTGAAAGATACACTATTCCTCATTTGCAAGATTTCTCTGCATCACTTAGTGGCAAGACAATTTTGTCAAAGATTGATCTCGTCAGGGCATCATCAGATCCCAGTCGAGCCTAGTGATATCCATAAGACAGCTATAACCACTCCTTTTGGATTATTCGAGTCTGTTAGGATGCCGTTTGACCTCCGCAATGCAGCTCAGACATTCCAAAGATTGATGGATAATGTCACTCGCGGTCTTCCCTTTGTCTCCGTCTAATCTTTGACCGCCTGCAAGGGTATGGAATCATTTTCAACCCCGCCAAGTGTCAGTTCGGAGTACCTTTACTGTCCTTTCTAGGGCATAAAGTTGACTCAGAAGGAATTCAGCCACTTTAATAGTGACAAGGTGAAGATCATCCGTGATTTTCCGATACCTACATCACTTACCAAACTACGAGAGTTCCTCGGGCTGATCAATTTCTACAGACGGTTCATTCCACAGTGTGCAGAAGTAGTTCCAACCTCTCACAGATCTGTTGAAAAATAGATCGAAGAAGAACCAACTAGACCCCTTGTTCCAGTCAGATACAGATGAGCTATTTTTGACGCCCTCCACGGACTTTTCCATCCTGGAATAAGGGCCACTCAAAAGCCTGGTATTAATCATGATATCAGGAAATGGGCCAGAACATGTCTTGAATGCCAGAGATGCAAGGTGCATAAACACACAAAAGTTATACTTGGCACTTTTACTTCACCTGAAGCACGTTCCTCTCATGTGCACATCGATCTTGTAGGCCCGCTTCCTACTTTAGAGGGTAACACATACCTTATTACTTGTGTGGATCGTTACACCGGATGGCCAGAAGCTATACCTATCCCAGATATCACTGCGGATACTGTAGCACGTACTTTTGTGGCCAGATGGATGGCGGTGTTTGGTGCTCCAACTACTCTTACTACAGACAGGGGTAGACAATTTGAGTCAGCACTCTTTCTTGCTCTCACTAATCTTCTTGGCACTAAACGCATTCGCAAAACAGCATACCATCCAGCAGCCAATGGGCTTGTCGAGCGTTTTCACAGGCAACTCAAAGCCTCTCTCGCACATAACACGGTCAGTTGGAATGAGGTACTTCCCTTGGTATTGCTGGGTATACGTACAGCTATCAAGTCTGATTTGGGATGTTCCGCAGCAGAACTCGTCTTTGGTACTACGGTCATGCTACCGGCCCAAATTATGGATCCTTCACAGACCGACTCTGCTGGCGATCCACCTAATTATGCCCACAGACTGAAGAGACTGATGCGTGAATTACACCCTACCCCTACCCGCCAGCAACAAGCTACCCCTACATAGGTACACCCTGAATTGCATTCCTCATCCCACATCTTTTTGAGAGTGGATGCAGTCATGGGGCCCCTTCAACCTCCGTACAGGGGGCCTTTTCGAGTCATTCAACGCTCTGACATTTTTTTTTTTACTATTGATTACAATGGTTAACGTGAAACTGTCAGTGTTGAGAGATTTTAAACAAGCTTTCATTGAGCAAGATCTCCTTGCTCAATATACAAAGAATCAGGATCCACCTATCCAAGTTCCTCGGCAATCCAACTCCACAGATTTGGCACTGGATCCTGCACCGAAGCAGAACACTCCCGAAATTCGAAAGACCAGGTCTGGTCGTCAAGTTAAATGGCCAGTAAGGTACGTGGACTTTTTCGAAATCTGGTGAAGCGTATATACTGTATTTCAACAGTATTACCATATTTTCGTATTTTCAAGTCAACATACATGTACGTGTAGGTCTATATTTCCTCATCGATTTGTTGCTAATTGTCATTCAACAACAAATCTAGAGGGGAGCTACTGTAGTGAATTGACCTTAGGAGAACTTTGCATTTGTAGATATTATTGTCTTGTCTGTATTGTATGGCTTGAAGTCTAGCCTTTTATTTCATTGTCACTCATTTCTTTAATAAAAATAATAATAGCTCACATTTATAATGCGCCTAATACTTTGTTTCTAGACGCGGAACTTATTATTACCCCGGTCATCGGATTCAGGCTTACCCACACCCAGTAGCGTACGCAGTATTTGTTCAAGGTGGGGGGGGGGGGGGGGGGGGGGGGGGTAAGAGGACAATTTGTTTTTTTTTGTCTAGAAATTAGAAAAATTGACATTATGCTCCGTTGGGGGGGGGGGGGGGGTAAGGTCACCTTTTTGAGGTCAGCCAATGGCATATTTTTTTATAAAACTCATAGTCGTCCATAAGGCTGCATGCACGCTATCGTTATAGTGCTTTGTACATGCGAGAGAGCCACCGCTTGAGTGCCATGTGCTCGCAATGCAGCGTTCGTAATATCAGTTATTGTTCATGCTCATTGGACTGTGCTGTGTATTTTGCACTCGCTATTCATAGATCCATCGCGTTAATCAGATTATCTCCAAAACAACCTGGCACGTGGGGATTTGGGGCTTGGCACATTGGGGATTAGCCCTTTGGCATGATAACAGTTAAAGGTACTATGTCCCTTTTGCAGCCAACATCAAATTCTGTAGAACTTTGCAGGAATTATGAATATGTCATGTATGTCCTATCTGTGAAATTTAAACGTTAGCAGTGTCCTCATATTCAAATTATGCAAGGAAACCCGTTTACTTGCTAGACTTCACTGTCAGACACTATTGAGTGACTGACTGGCTTTTTTCTTCTTTGGTAATAACATACATGAAAAGAGTTGTAAAGGGTACATGAGCATTTGTCTACATCAATAACCCACTTCTTGTGATGGCCAAGATTAAACTGATTGAATTTTTGCGCAGCATAAAACGTATGACCATTCGGAACAATTGTCTGAAAATCAAGACTATTACTTTTGGGCTCTATAGCCCTAAAGTCGATTTGACAACTAATAGTCATTATTTTCCCACTTGAAGACATTTTGAAGCCCCACCTTTTTTAGGGAAGTTCTAAATAAGTATTATCTTTCAAATGCAGTTGGAATTTAACTTTTTAATTTGTTTGGCCTACAAATGGGACATAGTACCTTTAATACAAAAAAAAAAACCCAAAGGGGGGGGGGGGGAGGGTTCTCAAAAATACACACATAAAAATACCAAAGGGGGGGTTCAACCCCCCCCCCCCCCCCCCCCTGCGTAGGCGCCTGGTGACACCTGTTACATTACAAGAGTGCCACACATTCTTATTCTGGCAAGCACATTTCACATCCTATCCGTTGGGATGTGCAACCACCTAATATACTGGTATAGCTTATACAGGCACATTACACTTGCTTGCCACACCTTTTTTTCATCACTTCTCCTGAGCTATTCATATAGAGCACACGTATTCTAGAGAGTCTTGAGTCGATCTACAGCAAAGCGAATTCAGATTCATCTTAATTTTTGTCCTATTTCTTCTCTTGTTTCTCTACTCGGTTCTGAGGCCTTATTACTTTATAGTGATTATACGTTCCTTCTTCCTTACTTAATTCGCAAAGAAGCGTAATTACTTTGTACATGGTCTTACATATTCTTTCTACGGGTGCTGTGCAATATTTGAATTACTACTTGTGAGATAATATATGTCTCAAGTGTCCGCATTACAACAGGTGTATCTCCGAGACAAGGTAGGAAAGAAACCATTTTCTATTTCTTTAATTTAGGTGATTAATTCCCTAAAAAACAAAATATAACTGATCACACACACTACCAAGAATTATTCATTAAGAAATCTGCAGAATAAGGACCATCACATTAAGCGCTTGATTGAAAGCGTGATAGGCCAATGAATATGGGACTGAAGAAGCGAGGAAAATACTTTACATGGACATCACACGTACCGTATAATGACATGGGAAATAGCATTACATAAACAAATAATAAACCAGTATAGAGAAGCTATACAGCATAAAGATAGGAATGGACAGATATAGAACCATTCAAATATCTTTATTATTCTATTTAAAAAAAAAAATTATATACCTCACTAAAGAAATCCAGCCATCTGATTAGTCGAAATTGTAGTCGTGATTTTAGCCATTCCCGTAAATAAACGAAAAATGCCAAACCTATGTAATAGTTCTAGAGTAAATCAATAAATCCCGGCAAAAATTCCAGTTACCGGGAAAATATTAAAATCTTGCTGAAATACCCATTGGTTCACGTGTTAAAATGCTCTCTGAGCGAGCGCGGATACCATACATTGTGTGTGTGAATTGGTCGCTTATTTGTGTAGATTTTTTAATAAGACGACCGGCGATGTCGATCGTACTACTAAATCCGGCCTAAATTATACTTTTAGTTTCCAAACAAGGCAAACATGGCTCAAGAAACTCTTCCTAGATTTCAACTTCTTGATGATGATCAATAAATTGCAAGACTTGATTAATTCTGCTGACGGCAAGAACACCAAAAGGGTACATGAAATTCTCCATATAAATATTCGAAGATTAGGTCTAGATCTAGGCTACCTGCAAGTTATCAACACAGACCTCGATAGCGTAAACAAACTTCCAAATTCGGAGCTGGACAACGTAGATCTAGGCCTAGGCCTACTCCAAAAGTTTTACTCTGGTGCTATAACCGGAAGAACGGTTCTTTATACATGAAGAAGTAAATGTTACCTATTAGATTCTGACTTCAGCGTCATTTCCTCAATTCTAACAATGTCTACATCATCAATTAGGCATGGAGATTTTTCCAATTCGACGAGAGTTTTTAAGTGTTTTTCAGCAATGCTTAAACAAGAAGGGAAGGGAGTTCTGACTCATAAAACAGCTATCTCAGCAGAGGACATGGACAAAATCCAAGGTTCGCTTGATTTGGATGATCCTGTAGGTATTCAGGACAAGGTATTTATTGATGTTATGACACGCAACAGCTTTGAAATTTGTAAGGAATTAGGGGGGAAGTGCTACATAGATCTAGACTCTCAAAGATACACTCACAAAAAACAACCGTGCAGATAAACTAGAGAAAGCCAAGGTGGTTTCATGTCTTATTTCAGTATATAAAAGTAAAAATGACTGCTTTAATATTCGAGACATAGGCATAGTTGTTTCTCAAAGCAGTCATTATTACTATAATATTATTTATATCTCGTAAACTCCATTAACGCATTTCTTGTGAACGTTTTGTACCAAAATAAAATATCTTACACAATAGAGATGCAATGAAATAGTAGTGATCAATGTTGTATTTCTAACAAATGAAAGATCTGTGACATTTATGTCTAACAGATGGCGACAAAATGCATGAGGTGTATGAGAGGTTGTGCGCCCCCTATGAAAGGCTTACAACCGGGAGTAAAACAAAATATAAGTATGCATGGGACGATGAAAAATAACTACATTAATTTCTCTCAAACAGACAAAACAACAATTAGTCGTGTATTGTTCTTCATTCTTGAAGCCTAGGAAAGGTTCCTCTTGAAAAAGTTTAATTTACATTTTTAATATCGAAAGTTTTCGATCATCCATCTATTCGTACTTTCATTTTGTGTGTGTTCAATTAGTCTATTCCCAAATGGTCGACACACAGTCAGTCTGTTTAGTATCTATATGGTCTAATAATCGGAGCGACATTGACCCTGGGGGACACCAGGTCCAAGATTTATTATTATTATTATTATTATTATTATTATTCATTTATTGGTATATAATGATCGACCAGCAGCACAAGGCTGAAAGGGTCAATTTACAAGGTACAGTGATGTAAATTATATACATGTACAATAGTATTACGAAACATAGTAAAGAAATATGTAACATAATGACAATACAGCAGAATTACATTGCGTTCGTTTATGCACATTACGCGAAAGGATGTATTAGCAGAAGATATACAAGAGCTGGGGAAGGTATATGACTCATGAAAGTGAGAATGGTAAAGCGAATGGAGTAGAGAGAGAGGATGGGAGAAAAGGGATGTACAAAGAGAGAAAGGAAGAGAGAGAAAGAGATATTTATAGAGAGAGAGAGCAGGGAATGGAATGATCATAATTAAATAAACATATTATTCCTAATTACATTAATGAAAATTAAGAGAGTCAGATTTCGGCGAGACAACAATAATCATCATACACGTACATGCTAGAAGAGAGAAAAGGGAAGGTTTAAAGAAAAAAAGAAGGAGAGAAGTTTGAAGAGAGAGAAAGAGGGAGAGAGAGAGAGATGGGGGTCGTTTGTTGTGAATGTCGAGTATGCCGAGGACAGTCAATGACCCGATTCTGGTTGGTTAATTGTCCATGTACAGAAATATTTCGGATCACATTGTTTTAAAATCGTTTCAAAATTACAGTAAGTTCATTAGCTGCATATATCTCTTTCAGAAAATGTTTGAACTAACCATAACAATCCCATTTTCATTCAAATTGTATTTAAAATGTCTTGATTTGTAACTGTCCCTTATTACCTGCACATGTAGGTAATGTTAGAACTTTGGTGCTGACGTCATTAATCATTGTTATCTTATTAATAAGTTACATCATGCCCACAAGTTTGTTACCAAATAAAGAGACGAAGTTACTGAAGAGATTACAAAACTTTCTGTATGTGTAACATTTTTCATGTTTATGTAAATTATGTAAATGTGCTTAAGGGTCTCCAATTCTCTGCACCTACCCTATATAGAAATCTTCCCCAATCGGTGCCTGTTGGTCCCCCATGATCCTCTTTTTCTTATGTTAGTTGAGAGCTAATTTGATGAGATAGCCACCTGTCAGTGACCTCGCTGGGTGGTCTAATCCCTTCTGGCCCAGTAGTATTGACGGTCTTTAATGATCAGGTACAGCGTAAATTGGCGTGGGGTCCAGCGCCTGAGCCCGGGGAGGGGGTCAAGGGGCTGAGCCCCCGGAAGCTCAGGGTTTTTAGGCAAATAAATTACGGTCAGATAAGCATATTTAGATAACTTATTTGTGACACTGGTAGGTCACTAATTGGCGGGGAGTCCATGGGGCAGAGCCCCCGTAAGCTCAGAGGTTTTGGATATTTAACTACGGTCAGGTGAGCATCCATGGGCCTGCCTAATAGAGCCGTTGATGGGGTCCAGGGGGCAGAGCCCCCGTAAGCTCAGAGGTTTTGGATATTTAACTACGGTCAGATGAGCATCCATGGGCCTGCCTAATAGGGCTCTTGGTGGGGTCCAGAGGGCAGAGCCCCCGGAAGTTTGTTTTTTTGTTAGGTATTTACTTACGGTCAGATGAGCATCCAGGGAACCGCCCTGGGGCCCTTGGTGGGGTCAGGGGGCAGAGTCTCCGTAAGCTTTGTGGTTTTAGGCATTTAATTACGGTTAGATGAGCATATTTTGTTACCTTATTTGTGACATTGGCAGGTTACTTTAAGTGCAATACACAAGTATTTATTTACATGTGCTAAATGTCTGTATGTATTCTTGTTATTTATTTTTACAGATTGAATTGTTACGACTTCAAGAATAAAGCACACCAGCTAGAAGTCAAATCCAATTTGCGCAGACTGAGTTTCTTCGGGGTAATTGCTGGGTGTTTGAGCCAACCATACATTCAATTTCTTTTGCAGGAACTCTGGTTTAACGGGAAAACATTCCTCGTAACAGGCACATTGCATCTTAAGCCAATTTCTGATGGCAAACAGAAACACATAAGGGTTTCTACACTGACAACTGTACCCGTTCGTTGTTACTGAATCGCAGATGTCATCCATGTAGCTGTTTCTTTTCAGGATTGCAGCTGCTTCTGGGTACTTGGCTTCACCTTCCTCTGCCGTCAGTCTTACACCTATCTGAGCCATTGCCGCAGCTGGCTTGTCTCCAAACGTCACCACCTTCATCATATACACATCTGGTTCTTTCTCCTGGTTCATGTCTCTCCACAGAAATCTGTGTACATACTGAGTTTCTTCGGGGTAATTGCTGGGTGTTTGAGCCAACCATACATTCAATTTCTTATTGGAACATCATTCAACCTGGACTGCTGACCAAGTGGTGAAGATGACTGAAGAAGCAGTGAAAACCCTGAGGCTGAAACGTAGAGGAGCCAAGGCGAAGTTAACAAGGAACGGTAATGAATTGAAGCTGTTATTAGACCAGCAACGTCTATATGCAGAAGTGCAAGAAGCATTCACGAGGTATGAATGTATTTTCAAGGATGTTCAAGATGCACATGATAATTACGCAGAGATCATCGAAGATGATGATTAATTCGCCAAGGAAGAGGAGTGGATGGAGGAGTGTCAGAAGACATTTCTCAATCTCAAGTTGACCGTCAACGATTACCAAGCTAAGAAAGAGGAAGTCTGTGAAACCCTAGAGCCAGAAGAACAACATAACGAGAGCAAATCTGACAAGGAAAAGCCAAAACAGTCTAGAAGTAGTTTTGACTTGGAGAAGCCGAAATTGCCCAAGTTTACGGGTGATGTCAGAGACTATGGAGTATTTAAGTCAGATTTTATGCATCTCGTAGACGCCAGATATACGAAGAGGGATGCTATTACCATTCTTCGGTCATGCCTACATGAACGCCCTCTAGATGTGATTAGAGGCATAGGTTCTGATTATGACGAGGCTTGGGAACAACTTGATGCGATATATGGCGACCCTAGGTTTGTCGCAGACGCCATAGTACATGGTCTGACCAAGTTCCGGCCACTGAAGGACGGTGAGGATAGCCGATTCTGTGATCTAGTGCACTTAGTAAGGCGCAGTTACACTACTTTGAAGGAAGTAGGAAGAGAACAGGACATCAGCAATAGTAACATGCTTGCAGCCATAGAGAGGAAAATGAGTGCTGATGACAGGAAGGTCTGGTTCAGACAGCAAGATGAGAGAGGAGTTGTCACCATGACAGATTTGCTCGCTTGGATGAACAGGGAGATGAGGGCAAGAATGCGAGCCACCGCACCTCTCCGAAGTGAAGCACGACAGAGCACAGTGGGTCACGTGGCACAAGAGACGAGAAAGAAACCAGAAACAGCAGAACATCGATGCTGGATCTGTAACACGAGTGATCATTGGGTAGACCAATGCAAGAAGCTAACTTCAAGACCAGCACATGAGAGACTGAAGTTAGTCAAGGAAAACTATGCCTGCTTCAGTTGCCTGAAAAAGGCAGGTCGTGGTCACAGAATGTCTACATGCCAGAGAAGACGACAGTGCTCTGAGAAGAGTAATGAGGAAAGGTGCAGGTATTTCCACCATCCTTTGCTGCACACAGATGACAAGAATGAAAGTCAAGGTGGAAACCGAACTCGCACTGGTCAGGTGGATGTTGCAGTGATTGGCATGGAAGGAGCTTTGCTGCCAATAGTTGCTATGGAATTTGTTAGCAAGGGAACCAGTAAGAGAGGAAACTGTTTAATCGATTCAGGGGCGCAGATTAGCCTGATTAGACAGCAGGTAGCAACAGAGCTACAACTAAGAGGTACTCCTACGACCATTATTGTGATGAAGATAGGAGGGTCACAAGAAGTCTTGCAGACGCACAAGTACCGAGTGCCAATCAGAAAGATAGGTGAAGATGGTAAGCCCATCATCATAGCAGCCATCGGAATTCCTCTCATCAGCGAGGATGCAGTAGAAGTAAGACTTCATGATTTGGCGAGGAAGTTCAGGCTAAAGAAAGACGACCTTCAAAGAGATAGTGGACCAATTGACATCCTGGTAGGAGTGAATTGTGCTAGAATGCACGGTGGAGAAGTCAGAGAAGCAGGGGACTACTGTGCTCGAAAGTCACCGTTAGGGTGGGTTGTTTATGGTGAAACACCCCAGGAGGATACTTACACCAAGGAAGTGTTGCATGTAAAGCTGGCTACTCCAGTAGATCTCACTGACTTTTGGGCGATAGAGACAGAGGGTGTCGATGCAAAGCAATGTCGGTGTGACAATAGTGGTCTCACTAAGCAAGAAGCTTTGGAGGAAAGATGATACGTTCCTCAGCAAGGAAAGAAGGGAGGCAGTGGGAGATAGCATATCCCTGGGAGAAAGATCCGGATCTCTTACCCAATAACAAGTTCTTAGCAGA
Source organism: Strongylocentrotus droebachiensis (assembly GCA_035222895.1). NCBI lineage: Eukaryota > Metazoa > Echinodermata > Echinoidea > Camarodonta > Strongylocentrotidae > Strongylocentrotus > Strongylocentrotus droebachiensis. The sequence continues at coordinate 253,611 of JAVYIG010001927.1, read as the reverse complement.
AAAGATGCTCTTTGCTGCAGAAAGAAAACTCAGAAAGAATCCAGAGCATACAGAAGCCTACAAATCTAAGATACAAGAGATGACTGAGATGGGATTTGCTAAGAAGCTAGAGAAAGATGAAATGACAAAGTACAAAGGACCGGTACATTACATCAGTCACCACGCAGTAATCAGGCCAGACAACAAAAGCACACCTCTGAGAATTGTATTCAATTCATCTGCAATCTACAAAGGTCACTGCTTGAATGAGTACTGGAAGAAAGGGCCTGACTTACTCAACAACTTATCTGGAGTCCTACTCAGATTCAGAGAACACCCAGTGGCAATATGTGCAGATATTAGCAAGATGTATCACCGCATATTGATTCCCGAAAGAGATCAGCATGTACACAGATTTCTGTGGAGAGACATGAACCAGGAGAAAGAACCAGATGTGTATATGATGAAGGTGGTGACGTTTGGAGACAAGCCAGCTGCGGCAATGGCTCAGATAGGTGTAAGACTGACGGCAGAGGAAGGTGAAGCCAAGTACCCAGAAGCAGCTGCAATCCTGAAAAGAAACAGCTACATGGATGACATCTGCGATTCAGTAGAGACTGAAGATACAGCAAAGAAACGTATCGCAGAGGTAGATGAACTGTTAGAGGCAGGAGGGTTCAAGGTTAAAGGTTGGCAATCAAACAAGCCACTTGATGGAGGCAACAAGCAGGAAAAGATGAAACTCTTAGAGGAGATTGCTGAAGAGAAGGTGCTTGGTGTAGTTTGGGACAGACATAGTGATACCTTCTCATACAAGGTCAATCTACAAGAAACAGATAGAGAGACAGAAAAGCTGACTAAGAGAAAGATCTTGGGAAAGGTAGCAAGAATCTATGATCCTATTGGGTTTGCTGCACCAATTATCATCAAGGCAAAGACTGGCATCCAGAAGCTGTGGCAGGGTGGTTATGACTGGGATGAGGAGTTACCTGACGGAGATGAATGGAGAGGACTATTCAGAGAAATGAGTAAGCTCAATGACATCAGTCTTGAGAGATGTCTGAAACCACAGAATGCCAGGGGGAAACCAGTCTTATGTATTTTCTGTGACGCTTCTGAGATTGCATATGGTGCATGCGCTTATCTGAGGTGGAAGACAGATGATGACAAGTATGAAGTGCGCTTCGTAACAGCCAAGTCGAAGGTCGCACCTCTCAAAGCTCTCACAATTCCTCGACTTGAACTGCTGGCAGGGGTACTAGCAGCTAGAATGCACGAAGCAATCAGCAAAGAGATGAGGCTACAAGTGGAAAAGGTTGTTTTCTTCACTGATAGTATGATTGTGCTCCAGTGGATAAAGTCTTCTGCCAGAACATACAAGGCATTTGTATCAAGCAGAGTAGGTGAGATCCAGACCCTAACAGACCCGGCAGACTGGAAACACATCCCTGGTGAAGTCAATGTAGCTGATAAGGTGTCACGAGGTATATCTGTAGAAAAGCTGTCAGAAGAGTGGAAGGGTGGGCCCATCTTTCTGCTCTCTGACGAGTCAGAATGGCCTACAGACAAGGCAGTAGTGAATTGCAAAGGTGCCAGAAGTGAGGAAAAGACAAAGTCCCAGTCAGTCTTCGTAACAGCAGAGACATCGGAAGTGATAGATTGTAAGAGAACTTTGAGTTGGAGAAAGCTCCTGAGAACGACCGCATATGTATTCAGATTTATCCAAATCCTGAAGGCTAAGTTACAGAAGGGACCCCAACCTGATGACAAAGTTACTCTAAGCCCGACAGAGTTAGATAGTGCAGAGAAGTACTGGGTAAAGAGAGCACAGATCAGTCTACTGCCCAGACTAGAGAAAGGAGAATTCAAGGTGCTCACTCCTTTTGTTGACGATGATGGTGTGATAAGAGTAGGTGGAAGAGTCGAAAACCTCGTGACGTCATACGAGTCGAAGCATCCAGCTCTACTTCCTGCCAGCCATCACATAGGACTGATGATTATACGTAGCACACATGAACTGGGACATCATGGGGTAGCAACGACTACGGCCAAGACACGGAGAAAGTTTTGGATACTCCAAGGTTACCGACTAGCTAAGACGGTGAAACATCGATGCGTGACGTGCAGAGCAGCAGAGTGTAAGAGGGAAACGCAGATTATGGCGAATCTGCCTAGCTGTCGATTGGCGCCATTCACCCCGCCTTTCCATTATACGTCATGCGACTACTTTGGCCCATATTTAGTCAAGGTGAGTCGAAACAAGAAGGCCAAGCATTACGGCATCATCTTCACATGTTTGAATACCAGAGCCGTACATCTCGAGATGGCGACAGACTGTTCAACGATGGAGTTTCTCCAAGCGTTACGCAGATTCATCGCAGTGAGAGGACAGCCTGCACAGTTTCTGAGCGACAACGGGACGCAGTTCGTTGGAGCGGAACGCGAGCTTCGCGAGATGGTTAGAGGATGGAGCGAGAGAGAGCTCAAAGATTTTTGTGCCGAGAAACGTGTAGTGTGGAAGTTTGTTACTCCAGGAGCGCCTCATCAAAATGGTTGTGCGGAAGCCATGGTGAAAAGTTGCAAGTTTGCTTTGAAAAGGGCAATAGGTGAGCAAGAGCTCACACCATTAGAGTTGTATACATGTTTCTTAGAAGTCGCGAATCTTGTGAATGAACGACCAATAGGGCGCGTTGGTAATGATCCAGATGATGGAGGTTACCTCTGTCTGAATGATTTGTTGTTAGGAAGATCTTCGAGCAAGGTGCCGCACGGTCCATTCCGTGAGACCCGGAATCCCAGACATAGGGTCGAGTTTGTGCAACGTATTATTGATTCGTTTTGGAAGCGATGGGCACAAGATGTGCTACCACTTTTAGTTCCTTGTAGAAAATGGAACTGTGAGAGAAGAAATGTACGCGTAGGCGACATAGCGATGATGGCAGAAGCTAACGCGATTCGCGGTCATTGGACCATAGCACGTGTGATTCAAGTGTATCCGGGTGCAGACGGCAAAGTGAGAAACGTAAAGCTGAAGACTGCAACAGGGGAATATCGCAGACCAATCAGCAAGCTAGCGATAATCTACCCAGTAGAAGGATATGAAGATTGAACAGTTAAAGTAGAAAATAAAACATTGGAAAAAACTCTATAAGAGACTGGAACAAGACTATGAGGAAGTCCCCTCATGGGGTGGGAGGATGTTTCGTTGAATGAACATAAACTATCCTTTTTTCATGCATTATCATCAGTTACAAGTATCATGTTTATTCTAAGTTCGCTTGATTGAGATGTACTTGTAAGATACCATACTTAATGTTTTCCTTGTATTTTTGAGGACACCACCATTAATATCAGCGTGTATTTAGTGTGTGTCAGAATAACAACGAACGGGTACAGTTGTCAGTGTAGAAACCCTTATGTGTTTCTGTTTGCCATCAGAAATTGGCTTAAGATGCAATGTGCCTGTTATGAGGAATGTTTTCCCGTTAAACCAGAGTTCCTGCAAAAGAAGTGAGTTTGCTCAAAGTATAAATATAAGATGAAATTTAGCCAATTTAATTTACATTAGTCACATGGTTAATTGAACGGTATAGATTCATGTGAGTTAACACGTATGAGAGTGCGCATGAATGACGTGTCACATCGTAGATTTGTTACCGATAGTGGGCGTGTTTTAACACATTGGGTTAAAATGACATAGAAAGAAATGTCATGGTCGTGGTATTGGATATGTAATACAGTGTTATAAATTTGGGTTAGTTCAATAAGCAAAGTGTGGTTAATCGATGCTTAGGAAAGAAAGCAGTTATTTTAATCCTGTTAGAATTGCAGAGAACAAGTATAGCATATGTGTTACAAGTAAATTCTTATTTGTTTAATACGAAAGATTATCTTTACGAGGATAAAGTACGTAGAGGTCTAGCTATAGAGATTGATTTTATTAGTAATTTATTATGACAGGTACATTAGTATGTGAAAGGACACATCAGGCAAGCACTCAAGTAATTATTCAGTGTAATAGATTATTCAGATAAGTGAGCATAAATTATAGAAATAATTTACAGACTTAGTTATTTTTACTAGGTATAAATGAAAACACAAGCACAGAAATTTAAGTGCAATACACAAGTATTTATTTACATGTGCTAAATGTCTGTATGTATTCTTGTTATTTATTTTTACAGATTGAATTGTTACGACTTCAAGAATAAAGCACACCAGCTAGAAGTCAAATCCAATTTGCGCAGACTGAGTTTCTTCGGGGTAATTGCTGGGTGTTTGAGCCAACCAATTTTTTTTCTCTCTCTTTCTTTCTTTTTCTCTGTAACATATTTTTTTCAAAAAGTCAGGGGGGCTCTAGCCCCCAAGCCCAGCCACTCTGCAGACCCTGACATGAAGGCTTCTAAATAAGCATATTTTTCGCCCGACTGTAAATTTGGGAATTTCTAATTTTCCAACAAACGCATAAAAAGGTATTACTTTAAAAAAATTGAGAAAAAATACCGGAAAATCATGTCATTTCAGCAACATTTGTAAATCACTGGTATCCGAAAAGAAATACCCCCCCCCCCCGATCAGTATGACAGCGTTCAGGGGCTCAAGTCTATATAACAAAATATATGTGGCATGCGGAATGTCTGGGAAATTTAATTGCTGTTAACTTTTCTTTTCTTTGAATGCAATTTTATATGTGATTCGATTCAGGTTTTTATTATCGTTATGTTCTTTTGGGTTAAAAATACAAACCATCTTTACTCCTTTACTGCTTTTTTTTTTTTGGGGGGGAGGGGGTGGGGGTGTTTTGTTTTTTTGGTGGGGGGGGGGAATGCGTTTTGCCCCCCCCCCCCTCCCTCACTGTTTTTGTTGGGAGGGCAATCCCCCCCCCCCCCCCCCCCCACCCTCCCCCTATCTTTACGATTCTGAAACACTTCCCGGCGTTTTCGCACTGATTTTTCTTTATTTTTTTTATATTTTTAAATCATTGTTTATATCTTTTCGCTAAAGTATAATGTCCGACTTATATTATAATACCGTCAATATAGCATAACAAACATTTCTTTTTATATCATTTTGATGCAACAGGGATTTACATTCCAAAGTTTTTATAATTATTGTACAGTTATTTTCTTCTCATTTGGATATCATCAAACGATCATTTTCGTTGTGTTTTCCTTCTTCATATCGAGGTTATGGTACAATAATTTATCACAAGATCGAAAGGAATACTTTTGGAATAAAAGCAAATAGCGGAACAGAAAACAGTTCCAGAGATGGAGATGGAAAATGGGGCTGAGAAAGCGAGTGAGAGAGAGAGAGAGAGATACATACATGGAAAGAAAAGAGAGGGAAAGAGATAGAGAAAGAGAGAGAAGGAGCAAGAAAGAGAGAGAGAGAGAGAGAGAGAGAGAGAGAGGGAAAGAGAGAGAGAGAGAGAGAGAGAGAAAGACAATGAAAGAGAGAGAGAGAGAGAAACAATTGATTATTATGTCATCTTTTCGTCTCTGAGATTTTTACTAAATCAAATTTTGCTCAAACACTAATGAAAATTGTTGTGAAGTGTCAAAATAGTATCATTATTATAATTAACATAATTATTATTGAGATTCATATGTTGTTTACAATTCCGATAGTTTACACAAAAATAATAATTTCGTAAATGGAAATGGGTTCGTAATTGCGAAAACCAGAAAGTCTGAAATAAAATGTACACAGTTTCTAACAAATCTCCCCCTTATTGCTGCAAGCCGAAGGTGGCGTGTTTCCCTAATTTATACCAGAACCATTGATTAGGAGAGTTTACAGATCTAGTTGGGCTCAATATTGGAGAAATAAGAACAAATAAACATGTCAGATTTATTTCATAACGTCAACATGATGTATACGAAAATAAGATGTGGCATTTAAATCAAGCATAATTCATGTGTGTGCTGTTTTACTTTATTTGAATGTGAATTGATTTTATTATCATAGGACATAGTTCAAAGGAAATTGTGAAGTTTTCTCTGATTTTCTGAACATGCCAGCTCTAATTCATAAATTTAGCATAAATCACAAATAAATAGTTTATAAACTAAGCCCCATAAGAAGGTTTATTTCAAACATGATTATTTTATTTACATAATGGCTGTACAGTATTAAAATGGGAAGGCTCGTATAACGTGGTATAATTTTTCCAATTATGCCAGATATTTGTTAGATAGCCACCAGGAAATTTATTTATTCAGTCTTTCTTCTTATCATTCACTAAAAACAATATGGTTAAAACATGATATATTTGACTAGTTAGTATATAATACCATTATCCCAATGGCAATGTAGCAATAACGTCCAGTTACTATCCTACAAACTGCCCAGAACAATACGACCACTTGAAACTATTCCATGGATATATTACACAAAATGAGTGAAGATGAGTGTTGTTGTTTTTTTTTTTTTACCTAAGCGGGGGGGGGGGGGCGTTCGAGTTGTCCACTCTTTTTGTCTAGATGGTCTTGGGAAGGTGTAAAGGGGGGATACAAAAATTACCCCCTCCCCCCCCCTTAGACGGAAAATCATCTGTCTCCACGCTTTTTTTTGCCTGTCTAGAAGAAGGGCTATCTACAGTCCCCTGATACACTGGTATATGTAAGCTTCTATATGGGTTTCATGTAAGCAATAATGGAGTGAAGCGACCGAGTGAGATATTTTGGTTTTGTAATTGCGTTAATGTGGATTTTCATAGGAGCACACAGATCTCTTTTTCTCTTGCTATATGGGGGCAGAAAGCATATTGGTTCCCCTTGATATTTGGAAGTATCTGCTCCCTTACTCTCTTCAATGAAACTGTGGGCGGGTTAATACAGTGTTAAGAAACACTGCGTCTCTTAAAGGGGATATCCACCCTCATAGTGAATGTTTGAGCAACAACCGATGAGAAATAAGATTTGTTTAAAGTTGGCAATAAATTGGCAACAAATTAGCAACTCTGTGACGAATCTTGCCAGAGATTTCGAAATCTTTTATTTTCTCAGTAATTGGTGACGGAATAAATTTGTTTCATACAGGGGTTGTACAAAAACACATTTGTAATAATTATATCTAGGGTGAATGTATGATTGAAAATTTTCATGAGGGATATCATTTATTTTTAAAGTTTTTTAGTACAGGAAAATAAGAGGGGAGCTCGCAAGATACGTCACAGAGTTGTCAATTTGTGTTTGATTTTATAGCAATCAAAAACTCATATCTATCTTATTTTTAATTGGTTATTACTAAAATTTTCACTGACCTGTTTCTCTTTTTGTTCTGCTTCTACCAAAACCAACCTAATATAAAGGTGAACTTTCCCTTTAATATACGACGGAGTTTTTAGAGGACCTGTAATAATATGATATCTATAATATAGTTAGAGCAGTACCCTAATGGAAAAGGAAATTACAAGAAAAAACTGAAATTAATGATATATTTGTTATCCATGTCCTACGTCACATATGTCACAATCCACTGACAAAACTAACAATTTGAGATTCGCTCAGACTTAGGGTACGCTTATGCTCAACTTTTCAGGCCAGAATGAGGCTTTTGTTACGCGTTTAGTTCTAAACACGGTTGCGTCCTTTCTCATTTTCGTAGAATCACCGATAAGTGCAATTGTAATCGCCGATCGTAAACTCACAAAAAGGTGAGTTTGGATCGGCGTTTCCCAAAAAGACGGTTTCTGGGGAAGCATAAACGCACAATCATTTGTAAACGCGTTAAAATGATCATAAACGTGTTTCCGGTTCATGTGAAAATCTATTACTAGCAGGACCCGTGGAAATCCACGGGTGGGGGGGGGGGGGGGGGGTGTTTAAAGATATAATGTGCTAACGAAAATAATTTCTTTAAAAAAAAAGATAATTTCTATGTTAGATGATATATTTTCAATATATATAGTCTTTTTCCCCCACATTTTTCATATTTTATTTCTTTTGTTTGTGTACTTTTATTATTTTACTTCTTCTTTTTATTTTAAAGCACATCGCATACACGTACATGCAGTGTCCGCCTGGCCAGCATAAATGCATGCTCCTGCCGGTGCAGTGCCTACAAAGCATATCATTTAGCAAGATGGCTAACACGGGAAGGCCTACCCGTTGCAATTGTGTTGCATCGTCATCTGCTGTTATACAGTGCTCCTGCCTATGCAGTGCCTACAGAGTCCGAAATGGCCTGGAGAAGGGAGCATAAACAATACACCGTGGAACTGCGTTTACGATGAGCGTTTCAAATCGCTCGTTCTGCCTTTAAAATTGAGCATAAACGCACCCTTAGTGATCTCTTATTTTAAACCTAACTTTCTTACTATTGCCCCGATTTATTCCAAACGTTTTCCAATGTTTCTGTTCTGTTTCTGCTTTTCAATCAATAATATAAAGAGCACATATTTCTTTTTTTTGTCCCGAAAATTGGAAGTTATGCCGTCCGATTTTCGTTTAGTTGGGGGGGGGGGGGGATAAGGTCATTTTTTCACCCTTTCTTTTTTGAAGGGGGGGGGGGGGGTTAACCCCAAACCCCCCTGTCTGCGTACGCACGCGTGTGTGTGTGTGTGTGTGTGTGTTTGTGCGTGGGTGCGTGTGCGTGTAGGTGTAGTAGGCAGGTAATCCAAAAGAATGGGAATCTCCTTTTTCTATCGGAATTAGAGAGAGAGAGAGAGAGGGAGAGGGAGAGAAAGAGGAATAGATAGAAGATAGAAGAGGAGAGATGTTGAGGAATTAATTCCAATCTCTACCCTATGGTACCCATTTACATCACTTGGTTCGCGTTTGGCATTACCGCCACTGCAGGACCTTCATAATAAATATAAAGATAGATAGATAAATAAATGAATAAATAAATAAATGAAAAAATTAATAATTAAATATCAAGCAAAAAGGCGGGCAAATTGAGTAATTTCCCACATGTCTACCAAACTCGCTAAGAAACGTAGAAGTTAAAATAGGCAAGTTTCCCCTTCAACACACTGAACGAATGTTTGCTGGAAAACGTTCAATATACTTTAGAAGGCATTTTACGATAGAGCAAGAATAAAGATTGTGGACATTTTCAAAATTAATTTTGAAATGGACATCTTGAAATTTCTTGCAACGAGGTGAATCAATTTAAGGGTTGAGCATACTTATTGAAACCCCGCATTGATTTCCCATTTACACATCATGAATGCAATGTAGTTAAGAATACATATTTTTGTTGATAAAATGTCATTTCTTTTAATTACGCTTGTGCTTTGCATGTAGGTTAACAATTCGTCCTCTATCTCTCTCTCCTTTTCGTTAAAGCATTTTCTCTTTTCTGTCTATCCATTCATTTCACTGTATATTGCCCTATCTCTCTCTTCCTCTCTTCCTTTCTCCTCTTTTCTTCGCAGCGGGCTTATTGATATTACTTACATAACAGATTCATTGATTGAGATTGCTTAAATTAATTCGAACCATCACCACATACGTCAATGTTCGTCAGTGTCAATTCAAGTTGCGTTTACATATTTTATGGTACTTTAAACAAAAATTGTAGTATGTGAAATTCTCACACTACTTACTTACTATTTCTCTTTCTCTTTAATAAACAATTAATAAATCAAACATTAAGAACAAGCTTAAAGTAACTCATTTAATTGAATACATTACAACGTATGAAAGCATAGTTCAATATACATGTATTTATTACATATGAATTGGGTTTTGTTAAATTCTCATACAAACGTTGACCAAAAGCACTTTGAATTTACTCTAATACAATCATATGAAAATGAAGCAATGGCGTATCTATCAAAAGAATATCTTTTTACTGCACATTTTAAAGATTAAAACAGAGAAAGTCACAAAACTCCTTGAATGATACATGTTTTTTCTCCCAGACTATGATTACTTCGTTACTGTTCTAGAGGGTTCCTTTGTTATGTAACACGTTACGTTAACATGGACAAAAATTATATACGTCATATTCCAATAACATTTATTTTAATTTAGATACTTATACTATCATCATCATTATCATGATTGCTTAAGAAGAAAAAAACCTCTCAAATTCATTTGGTAAAATGCAACAACATTTGTTCTGGATGGTTTGAGAGTACTGTGAACTACCAATACTTTTTGTTCTTCTCATGATTACATTTATCATTAGAAATGTGTGTTCATCATATGCCTAAAACAATCTTAAATGTACAATTTACATTCATGAATGACAGGTATGCATAACAATGACATAGTTTAAACACGAAATAATTATACATGTACAGTCAACACTTTCTATTTACTATATAGCTGGCATATTATTAACATTCTTTCAATAAATAATCACACCTGGCATAAATCTAATATGCTTTATGGTTGCTTTATCATGTATTTTCGGCAAATCTGTTCTTAACAATAAGATCGGTTTGTTGACAGATTTTCCTATTTATATATACTTGACTTTCTCATATGATTCATCAGACCACTTTATATATAGATCTTAAATCATATTTTTAACCTCTCTAAAGCCTTTCATATAGTTTATCATAGAATACTGTTGTAACAATTGGAAAACTTTGGCATTAGTGGCATTCCATTCAATTCAATTTAAAGGACTTTATTTCCATTAGAAAACGAACAAATATATACATGTGATATCAGACAGTTCAAAATATACAAACCATGAGCATTATGTTAAGTTAATTTAAACAAACTGTGAAAATGAGTAGCAGGAAAGGGAGCACCTGTGTAAAGCTTGTTTTAGCTTGTTGATTCAGGCGTTCAAATGAATAACATAGTTACACAGATATAATAACATAATAATGAGTATTGCGCATGGATTCATCTACCCCTCCCTCCCCACCACCTCCCCTCCCCCTTTTCTCTTTCTTATGGTAATTTACAAAATTATATTTTATATTCAAATATAGGTATCGAACTAAAACACATTAAAGGGGTAATATATACATTTTCAGATTTGTCTTGAAGGAGTTCAAGTAAACATTTTTAGTCACAGAAGATGGAAGAGAATTCCATGTGTAGGCCCGGTATATCTTACCGGTCGTTGCATGTACTGTTTATCAATATTCCAGATGTGTAACTTTAGACTATTTCGAGTATTATATTTATGAATTTTAGCGTTAGTTTGGAACATAGTGGCAAGAGATGACGTTGCATTACCTTTAATACATATGAATACAAATACAGCATGTTGATATTTATTTAGGCTATAAATATTGAGGGTATTTAATTGTCTAAATAAAGGTTTAGAATGGGCCATACAATGAGAGCTTCTAAAGTAAAAGAAAATAAGGGTTTCAACTTAGAAGGACTTGTATTTGCCCACACGATGTTACCATATGACAAATATGAGAGAATGAGTGAATTATAAATAAAAAAACAATACATTTCCTGGTGAATAGTACTTCAGCTTTGACAATAACCCTGTGGTTTTACTAATCTTTGTAGAGATCATGGCAATATGGGATTTCCATGACAGTTTTTCATCTATGAGAATACCTAAAAATTGAAAATTTGAGACATATCACTAGGTTGGTTTGAAAGTTATCTTTGTAATAGATCTCAATATGCAATTAAAAACAAAAAATTGTTGTTCTGTTACACATGGGGTACCATTAGGCTAAATCCGTGGTCCTGCATTGTGTCCTTTCCTATTATTCTGACAAATTCGATTACATCATCTACGCTGATGATACCTTTTTAATTTATTTCCAATCTAACACACATAATGTACAAAATAATATCAATACTGATAATCAAACAGATAATTGATACATCCTAGTAAAACACACTTTATTATCTTCTCCCAAAGGCAGTCTGATTTAACTAATTCACTTCTTACCATTAACAATGTTCCATTACAAAGGTTTAACAATATAAACTTTCTTGGCGTTCACGATGTTTACAGAATGCATTTTGGGATACACATGTCAATAAGGTCACTCAAAAGGTATATACTGTATTGGTATATGTTGTTTATATTTAAAGACTCACTTCCATATTCTCCATTAATATTACCAAATAATTCATTTATGCTCTCACATCTATATGACTGTTTTAGTGTTTGGGGGCAATTGCAATCGTGATAAATAAGATATATTGTTTAAATTACAGAAAAAAGCCCTTCGCATGTGCTTGGGATGTCATTATCATGCCCATTCTGCCTCCAAATGTTTCGATTGTAACTATTATTCCCTTGTTTTTCTCTGTTTCTTTTACTTTCAAGATACCATTTACTGATTGTGACATGTTCAATCTTAGTTGTGATATACATAATCATATTACCCGTTCAGGGGCTTTTTTTAATTATGGCCAGTAAGAAGAAATGGTGTAATGATATCAGACATATTTTCCGTGTAATTTGGAGCTCCATTCCAAATTTTTCTTCCACATGCAAGACAATTCCTTCAAAAAAAGATGTAGCAGTTTCCTTACCTTATAATATACCGTGTGAGTCGAAAAGAGTTTACACCTAGAAAATTGCTAATATTTGTAACAATCATTTATGAACAGTAAATTATTATACATCTTATGAAAGAGCGTTTTATCCCAAATCTTTTTTGTTTGGTATGTGTTCACGCTTGGATGAACAGGATGCATTGTCTACGAGAGTGCAAAATTCGACTTGCGCCAAAATGATGCCTTCAATATGTGATATGTTGGGATTCAAGTGAGAGAATGAATTGAATGTATCAAATGAGATGCATTACACACACACACACACACACACACACACGCGCGCGCGCGCGCGCACACAACTATTCGTTGATATTTGATATTCGATATTTGATATGTGTGGCATGATTAATTTTGTTAGGGGTGTTATTTAGATCTGCAAAGACCGAATTAATACCCAAATCCCAATTGCTTTATTCAAACATCACACAAGGAACTTTGGCGCAAATCGATTTTTGCACTCTCGCAAACAATGCCTCCTGTTCACCCAAGCGTGAACACATACTACACAAAAATGATACTAAATGATTCGGTATAAAACACTCTTTCATAGGATGTATAATAATTTACTATTCAAAGCATAGATGATTGTTAAAATAATTAACAATTTTCTAGGTGTAACCTTTTTTTTTACTCATACTGTATAGTGTTTTTTTGTATATATTATTATGCCATATTATATTAAATTACATTTTCCTCCGATGTTTTATATTTTAGTTTGTTGATTATCATTTCCATATTATGTTTTGTATATTTGGAACTACGAATATACAAGGCATAAGGGCTTTATTTATGAAGTTCCCCATTTAATTTTCACATTTTATGTATGATTCGCTTGTATTTATGTTATTTTTTTTTTACGAGATTAAAATAAATGAAATGAGTGAATGAATGAAATTACATTTATTATACCGCATTGTCATTTCTGGCCAATAAATCCCGTCTCAGGGTGTTTCAATACCAATGATTTGTTAACCCACTCATATAGCGGCGGTATGTCTTTCAAATTGGGGAGGGTTTTAATATTGTTTATCCTTGAAGTTCACGAAATACCCGGTTGGCTGCAAATTATTGTATCGCTATGATGAAGGTATTTATTCAGAGGACTTCAGAATAACATTCTCCATAGGCCGCTAAAAACACTAAATATTTATTTTATGAAACGTAATAAGTCTGGTGTTTAGTGTGCAATTTTTTCTCCCTTTGCTCAGATTCTGATTTCCTGTCACTAAAATCATAAAAAATCGTAACATATTGTTATAGTTGAGTGGAGGTAAAACTGCTTAAAGACAACTTCGGAGATGGTAGGTTTCGTTAAAATACGTTATATCGGCTAGAATGATGCACTAGGATAGAGTGCATTCTTTATTACCTTGTTTACACATGGCTTTACATTAAGTGTAAATACGTGCACTTCTTTTGGTGTACAGAATGCTAGTTTGTCTGCTGCAATAACCTGGAAATAGTACCACCGTCTTCCAGAAAGGTCAGTGGTTTTGTCTGTGTGAAGTGTTTCATAGTTCTTTAAATCATTATGATTCGTGTACTGGACTATTTCGATATGGTCTTTCTCATGGTTTACCCATGCTATATATAATTTCCCATCACTAGAAACAGCGGGATAACCCAAGAACCCTTTCCGAAACACGTTTGATTTTGTTCTCCCATTTACATCAATTAGTCGGATAGTCGGCCCGTTCATGACAACAATATCGCTAGTTGGCATAACTAGGATTTGTTGAGGATTGAACTGTTTACAATGTATCTCTCGAAAAGCCTTTCCACCAGTCCTCCTGTAGGTGTTGACCTTCTGAATATCCCTATAGCTTACATATATGTCATCTTTCCCGTCTACAGCTAGGTCTCCATATCCCCCTTCTTCATACCCTATTGTATCAAATCTAACATTCTCCTTTTCGAAAGTGTGCCCATAAACAAAAATATCATTGTCTGTATTACGTAATATCAAATTTCCTTTACAGTTGAATGCCATTGCCGTGACACATGTCCCATTCAAACTATGAACACTTTTCTCTGATCTTCTTTCACACAAAATGTCCACCCCTCCTTTAAAGTATCCAATAAATACTCTGCCACGTCGGTCGACAGCTGTGCAAGTCATGCTTTGCTCGGGATGTTTCAATAACATTGATTTTTTAACCCACTCATATCTTTTTAACTGTCCTATCAAGTCATCTTTGTCATTACGGTTCTTGTCAAAACGTACCAATAAAGTTTCTCGGACAGTATTGCGGAATTCCTCCACGATCTTAAATCCTTTCCGATTTGATTCCTTTGTTTTGTTATCGATTTCATCAAATTTTGACGAAATACTCGATGGTCTATTTTTAAATGGATTTTTGGAAATATCAGTAAGGTCAGAAAGAGCTCTCTCTAACTCACAATCAGCTTCTTTGATATTTGCACGTATGTCACGTAATCTCTTGCTAAGTTCTTCTCTCAGAGCTGAACAATGTGTGATGAGCGTATTTTTTTCCTCATAGAGTCTTTCTATCATTGCGTGGTACTCCCCATTGATCTGCGCTTCTACTTTATCAATGTGGGCAAGTGTTGTGTGCCTAACATACTCATATTTTTGGACCTGTCCCGATGACTTACTTTTCATAATCTTTATTCTTTCTTCTAAAGTAGTTGCCTTTACCTGCAATCCGCCCTTATATGCTTTTATCTCTTGGGTTACATGCGATTTCTCTTTGTGAGTTTCTAAACATTCTCGACAAATATACCTGTTGCACAAAAGACAAATGTATTTACAGGGTAATGTATCGTGTATGTCACAGTAAACATGTATTATCGGACTCGGCCCCCTACTTGGACGGGGTGATTTAACAAAATGATCAGCATGTTTTGCTGTATGTTGAGATAAACACAGAGAACAAACAGAGACGCTGCAATCATAGCAATATGATAGACTACATGGATTTACAATACTTTGACAAATATCACATTTTCCTTGTAGATGTGTTGCTTCATCTACAACTGATCTGAGAGCATGATTGGTAGGTAGCTTTGCAACACTGCCATTGTGAATCTGAGTCTTAACTCGACAAAGCGGACATGCTAAACTTTCGTTTCGGCATTCAACTTTTGACAAACAATTATGACAAAATGTATGTCCACAAGACATTAATTTAGGATCCGTCATCATTGTGAAACAAATTGGACACAGGAGGCTCGGAATAAGGTTGAGAAGAACGCTAGGTAAAGCCTTCGGACGACCTGTATAGACAAACACCAACAAGGTTAATATGTTAGAATAATATGTGTTACTTTCGCTCTTATTCTAAACAAACTCAAGTTTGTAGTACACAATGGCTAAAATGTTTTAGACCGAGGGAAAATGTGCAAATATTACAATACTACTACTACTCCTACTACTATTACTACTACTGCTCCTACTACTATTACTACTACTACTATTACTACTACTACTATTACTACTACTACTACTATGCAACATTTATAAAGCACTTAATACCATATTTCTAAGAGCATAGGAAGGTGACAGGAATGAAAGAACATAGGGAGGGAGATAGAGAGAGAGAGAGAGAAAGAGAGAGAAAGAGAAAGAGAGAGAAGGAACGATCATTAACACACAGTTGCAAAATTGTACTACTAGTTTTAATATATTATTTATATTACAAATAATACAACTGCTTTTATTATTACAACCACTGCTACTACTACCGCTGATTTTTTTTTTAATTCTTGAAAGTGACTATGGAGGAGGCTTATAGGATGTAGATGCAAATAGCATTCCACAGTTTTGGAGCAACATAAGAAAATGATCACCGTACGGGATCCGGGGGTAAGCTGGAAATTGTCTGTGGTGGCGATACAGAGAAGTCTAGTTGCCGATTGGCGAGTCGAGTAGAAACAAGGCCTCGAAGGTAGGATGGAGTGGGTTATGATTGATTTTGTAAAGAGGAAGAATAGCTTTGAAGATGATTCTTATCATGAATCTGAAGCCAGTTAACAAATTGTATAACAGCGAAAGTATGCGTATTGTAAGTGTATAGTTCATAATCGCCTATGTTATACTTCATGACCCTGCAAATGCAGTAGTTTTTATTTTGAAGGAGTCTTACGGCAAGTACCAAAATAGTTCCCAATTTTATCCATAAGATTTGACCCCAAAGTAAGGTCGTTTTCACCCAATGCACCGAACATGGCCCTTCCAAAATATGACTTGATATCGAAGATAATATAAAACACAAAAACTGAAAACAATTTCTCTTGAAATGGATTGTCAGACGCCCCGTAAAAGTTAGAGTATTTTTTACCATGGTCCGAATTTTGTCAAAACAAAGAGCTCTTGCTGTACCTTACTGCGACAAATGAACTGCCATGAATGTCAAATAACAAGGGTGTGTAACTCTGCCATAAAAAAATCTACTTCTATGTGCCCTTCAATGGCTTTTTCTGCCCTAATGCCTGGATTACATTTGGCCTGGGATTAGTCTACGGAGGCCGTATCCTGCCCGTATCCCCTTTTCCATGCTGCCTCCGTACGGAGGCAGGAGGCGGCCGTGAGATTTCCGTACGGAATCACGGGCTCCGCGGGATTCCGCGGCCTCTACGATTTTGTTTCGCAGAAAATTATACAAATTTGAAAAATCGTAAGCCCGTAGTCCGTAGACATGTCGTAGGTGTCATTGCACAATCCCCGCACGGGCATCGCGCAGTGGACTCGCGCTGATCGTGCAGAAAACGCACGATTTTTCGGTGAACATGGAGGCCAAAAAAAAAACGCTTAAAAAGGCACGGCGGCTGCACGGTCAGCGCGCCTTCTTCGCGCAACCTTTGCACGGAAGCTGCAAGGGCTCCGTACGATTTCTGTGCGGAGGCTGCGGATACTGCACGGCTACTGCAATGAAATTGTACGATTTCCGTACAATGTCCGAGCAGCCTAGATCTGTACGGATTTGCCCCGGCCTGCCCCCGAGGGCCAATACAAGAAATGGCACGATGCTCGTAGATAATGTAAACACAGACACCGTAGCCCCGTATCCTCCTACGATGCCCCCAAAATCGCACGAAAAATCGTAGACTAATTTATCGTACGGCGCCCGGGACAAATGTAATCCAGGCATAAATGCTGTAGATGTAAAGCTAAAGCATAGTTTATTTTCCAATCGTAATTACTCAAACTTGATTTATTTAGTTGAGATCAAATGATAATAGTATAGTCTTGACTACTAAACATTTCTTGAAGTGCGACTTGATGGCTAATAAATATGTCATTAACACTTCATTAAATTTGAAAATTGTCTTGCTTTTTTCAAAAACAGCCAACTATGCAACCTTTACATGTAATAACTCATAATAGAGGATCAAAGCCTCAGATTCTGTGTAATTAACATACGAATGGTAAATATCAGCACGGCAGTCAAAAAGCGAAGATACCAACAAAGCTTACTTTCCAACTATCCCACTTCACTTCTAATTCCATAACATTTCATAAATGCTCCCTTTTACTTGTGATAAGTTTTCCTTTTCATGTCCAATGATAACAATTTCCAGTCTTTAAAAGTGCCTTTTCAGTTCTAATAGGTAAAATTTTCCCCTTCTTTTGAAGCTAAATATTTCATTTTTTCCTAATATAGGTAAATGCTCTTAAAAATCTCTTCTGATCAATGCTGCTTTCTAACTGTATCTCCCTTTGTCACTTTTAAACCTCTCCTTATATATCTTAGACCCCACAGCCACCGCGGCAAATGTGAACTAGGCATTAAATAATGCCTGGATTACATTTGCCCCGGGCGCCGTACGGATAAATTGGTCTACGATTTTTCGTGCGATTTTTCGGGTATCGCAGGAGGCTACGGGCTACGAAGTTTATGTTTACATTATCTACGATCTTGCAATTTCTTGTATTTACCCTCGGGGGCAGGCTGGGGCTAATCCGTACATAGGCTGATCGTGCAATTGCAGTGCAGTAGCCGTGCAATCTTCGCGGCCTCCGCATGAAAATCGTACTAAGCCCGTGCAGCTTTCGTGCAGAGGTTGCGCGGGAAGGCGCAGTGACCGGGCAGCCGCCGTGCCGTTTTTGAGCGATTTTTGTGCATCAATGTTCACCGAAAAATCGTGCGATTGCTGCACGATCAGCACAAGGTCTCCAAGCGAAACCCGTGCGGGATCGTGCAATGCCACATACGACATGTCTCCGGGCTACGGGTTTACGATTTTTTCAAATTTGTATGACTTCCCGCGAAACAAGCTCGTAGAGGCCGCGGAGCCCGTGAATCTGTACGAATATCTCACGGCCGCCTCCTGCCTCCGCACGGAGGCCACACGGAAAAGGGGATACTGGCAGGATACGGGCTTCGGAGACTAATCGTAGGCCAAATGTAAACCAGGCATAAATGAGCAATTATTTTTTGAATGGGATAACACACACATACTGGTTTCTGACCCGCATTTATTTTGACGATACTTTTCGAAAGCCTTCTGTTCAGTCATCCTTGGTAGTACAATTATGAAAATGGTATGATGAGACAATGTTTTAGGTCACATAGCTTATAACGTTTTAATTAGAAGCTACTAAAGTTGGTTACAATTTTGTATACGCACTGTATAATGGTTTATGATATCACACATTACAAAATTCAGTTGGACAACATTTCGATATTTTTAAAAGAGTATTTCTCCATAAACAGATCTCATTAAAAGACAAGAACGACGATTAACTTATTGCTAAAGTTACAATATATTTTCGGAAACCATATCGATACTCGATTGCAATTAATATTTTAGGTTCAAGACCCTCCACTTATAACAAAAAAAGTCTCAATTTTGAGTCTATATTCTTACCTCTGACATTGTTAAACCGCTATTTTCACCTATGGTATTTTTCATCTGCCATTTTCAACCTATACCATTTTTAACTCTGCCATTTTTAATTTTGACATATTAACCCCTGACATATTTACCTCTTATATGTTAACCTCTGGTATTTTTTACCTCTGTCCTCTTTACCTCTGACAATTTTACCGCTGAAAGTTTTAGCTCTGTAATTTTTTCTCTGACATTTTTACCGGGTACCGAATTGGGAGACATGCCACCTTACTCAAATGCTCACATTAAAATCATAGTTCTGCATACAGTTTTACCCTTAATTATTCATGAGTCGTGGCTACATGTTCTATATCGTTAAATTTTTTTCTATTTATTGAATTCAAATTTGCATATCGACCTACTGGTCAAAATGGGTCTGTTTCTTTTTTTCTTTTTACAGTTTCTCACTTTAGAGAATTATGATTGTATTCGTCTCATTTCTGTCGTCATCATTTTTTGCCGCGTGTGTTGCAGTTACAGTGTTCTTTGATATAATATAATTGGGTGGTGCAGTTCTGTCTCTGAAAGTCTCCGGTAATACTTCAGGCAGTCATTTGCACTATTAAACATAGGAGGTATGAATATTAATTGCTTACTCGTATCCACCTGTGCTGAGTCCATTATGAAGATGACGTTTACTTTTCGAATAGTCCAAGCCTTACACAGGTCGTCGTCAAATGATTCTTCAATTTCCTAAAAGCGATAAGCAAACAAGACGCTGAAAATATCAATGTACAAATCAAATAATTTCAAGTATTCCCTTAACTTAATTTAAGTCAACCCAAATGTAGTTTGTATATGCATAACACATTTGATTGAAGGTGCACATGTCGAGCACTTATAAAATCTAAAAACCTCGGAGAATTACCCGCAAATACCCCCCGAACAACTGGATGGCATAGCCATGATGGTAACAATTTAACTAATCATAGTAATCATAATCATAGGCTTATTGGCACAAGCCTTGTGATCTATAATTTTGATTTCAAAGTCTATTAAGTTTCGAATAGGACTTGGGCATATTACCACTTAATTTGAAAAACCATGAACGTATGAACAAGAACTTAATTTACAAAAAATAATTTCACAACTGTTTCGTGCATTGATCTTATGAGGAGTTTAATAAAATGGAACAAAGCGATGCTCCTTTACTTGTGTTTTGCGTTTAAAATTGTATTAACGTACCGAAATAATGATAGTGTTACCACGAAAATCTCATAACATTTAAACATAACTTGTAATCATTTAAAGTGACAGTGATACCCTCTATATACCCTCGAAAACATTCGCTTTATTACCCATTTTTTGTAATTGGAGTTTTTTTTAAATGCTAGTAACATATTATGTTATACTCATTGTAGAAACCCTACGCAGTTTTTAAAAGAGGACGTACAATATTTCATAGTCTCTCTGTGAGCTGTTGAATATCATAAGTTCAATGTAGGAAAGAGAATGTTCATGTTAGACGGCAACACAAAAATATTTATGTTCAGAATGCAAAGTTGAGTACATGTGCCATTGTAGCATTGCTCTTTTGGAAAAGCTGTAGAAATTAGAAATAGGAAAAGACTACTGATAAGAGCCTTGCACTGTATGTAAAGTATGCGGTGAGGGAGATCATGAATAAATCCTCTTCGACATGTTCATGTTCCTTTTTTTCTTCTTCAAGATATGTATCGTGCCTTCAAAAAATGGAATTTGATTGTAAGTTTATGATGAGGAATACTATTTGATTTCGGGTACTAAAAATGGTTTGCATGTAACACTTTGATAACTTCTATATATGATTAACTTTACAAAAGTTTGTTTTTAGAAGCAGACTGGGTTATACTTGGCCCTAGTGGTGAAAAAAGCCTCGTCCTGAATGATACCTCATACAGCCTTTAAACATCGACCGCGAATAACAAAATAACATTTCATATGCATAATGCATTTGATATTCCTTTTTTCTCCCACACAGTAATGATACAATAATCAATAAGTAATTATGCTTGGCAGACTTTATTAGGGGGGAGGATTATTTTTCGTATCCCCTTTTACCACTCAGCTAAATGAATAATAATCATTCAAGCTGTTTCCCGGGACATGTGTGAATGAGGCTTTTTCTAATACACATAAAACAAGCCTCCTCATACTTCATTATGTCCTTTACTGTACTGATGCTATATATAAATCGATTTGACCCGATCCCCTGCCAACTTGACTTTATAATAATTATACAGGAATGCAAAAGAATCTCCATTATTTCGAAGAAAATTCACGATTTGTATTACCTGCTGGAGTTTAAAATGATATAAAATTCATCTTCCCTTAATAGTACTTTTCGTCACCATCCTATTTTCAAGAAGGTAGCTGGTACCTCATGATGATGATATTGACATACCCCTGTCACGACTGCTTTCAAACGATACTGCTATTTGATATATACATACATATATATATATATATATATATATATATATATATATATACACATGTAGATAATTATTTACAAAGTTTTTTTTAATTGATGAACATTTTAAAAGTTAATTCCTTTACTAAAATGTAAGTACTCGAATAAGGTTTTTGTCTTTTGCCCAGTTTTCTATCTATTGATAAATGAAATTCATTTAATATTGATAGGGAAAAAGGAAATCAGTCAAAAATTACGATAACGATGAGAGACAAAACAATGGATGAAAAATTAATATATAATCAATTGTCTAAACCAAAACCAAAACCAAAAAAATCCTCATGAATCCCCCCCCCCTCCCCAACAAAAAAGAAGAAGAGGAAAGAAGAATGCAAATGAAGGCAAACGTGGAAATATTGAAGAGGTCAGGAATTGAAGACAAATATAAAATTGATCGTTTACTTTGTAAACTAAAACTAGTTCAAGCAAATACCTACCACAACAGCGTAGCGTAGATCGCGCTAATATCCGTAGGTGACTGGTATTGGTTGCAATCTGATGTCGCAAGGTGCTTATTGTGCATTTGTATAAGAAAAAACGGGTGAAAAGTACTTTGTATAGGCCTATGCAAAGAATAACACAACACACGCGCGCCATCACCTCAACCCACGCACACACGTAAGTACACATTAACATTTACTAATACAGTGCCAGAGCCCTTGGCTAGAGATCTTTAAATTGTTGACTGACATGTACATAGTTGATGATGGTTTTGAGAACTTGATTTGATTGGCTAGCGACGCAATTATGAACCACTATTATTTGTATAAATTAAAGCCACATTTGAAGACCACCGATAATGTTAAATATACTCTCGTAACTTTCAAATTAAATCCGACATATGGAACAACAAATCGTGTGTAAGGAGTTGACATGTTAACAGAAATCAGACCTACAAAATGTTTGATAGCTATAGGTCATTGAATATTATTTTAATCTCAACCTTGGTAATATTTGACAGAGACGTAATTAGGAAGAAGTCTGTGATTGCTGTTCAGGAATTTTCTTCATTTTTTCCCCACCTTCGATTTTATGCCCGTTGTGGATATGCGTCATAAATCTGTGATTTAGAAGGAAAAATATTAAGTTAAGGGGCAAAAATTGCATTTTATAGCTTGATGACTTCTCCCAGGCCTGCGCTAATGTTTCTCAGTGAACTTATTACTGAAACCGCATTCTCCCAGATATATGGTAAAGGTGTCAATTTTGTCCTGTGAAGGTATTAAACGCCATGTACATTTTTACGATCGCCTGGTCAATTTGCTCCCACGCCTATTTATTAATCAAATAATGTGCATCCCCAATAAACAAAACACTACAAAATTACCTCTTTTGGGAGTGTTTTTTAAGTGATTTTAAAGTATGGTGCCTTTTGAACTAGATTTAAACGTTATCGACACGTGCCTTCATTTAAACAAAAAAGGTACTCCTGTTCACGTTTTCATCTAACCTAAAAGCCACCAATTTATCACGCGACTGGAGTAACGTGATTCCACTTACCTCTGTAAATCAAGTGTTTATGACCAAATAACCACTTGACCAAGCAAAGAGTTTTTTTCGTCCGTTAACCGATGGTGGTGATAAATACGTAATTATTTGGTCCTTTAAGCACCTTTATCGATTGGTTTCACAGGTTATCCAAGGTTGATGGTAATAATCACGTTACTTACACCGGCTAATCGTCTTATTGTTCTGTCCGTGAATCTCTGGTTAAATTAAATAAGTAATTCTGAGGTGTCTTACACACCTCTTTAAATGGTTTCAAAGTTACCATAACTTTCTTGGTTATGATCACGTGGATCAAGCTGATTACTAATCTAAGCTGTGAATCCGTGATATATAGCTGTGAAAAATTAGTAATAATTAGGTGTCTTAAAACACCTTTTTAAATGGTTTCAAAGTAACCATAACATTATTGGTGATGATCACGTAGCCAAAACTGATTACTAATCTAAGCTATGAATCCGTGATATTTAGGTGTGAAAAATTAGTAATTATTAGGTGTTTTAAAACATTTTTTTAAATGGTAGTCAAAGTTGGCATGCAGTTCCACGGTGATGATCTCGTGACTCAAACGGATTAATCTAAGCTGGGCATACGTGACTTTTAGGTGTGAAAAATTAGTAATTATTAGGTGTCTTAAAACACCTTTTTAAATGGTTTCAAAGTTACCATAACTTTCTTGGTGATGATCACATAGCTAAAACTGATTACTCATCTAAGCTGTGAATCCGCGATATTAAGGTGTGAAAAATTAGTAATTATTAGGTGTCTTTAAACACCTATTTAAATGGTAGTCAAAGTTGCCAGCAGTTCCGCGGTGATGATCTCGTGACTCAAACGAATTATTAATCTAAGCTGGGCATCGGTGATTCTTAGGTGTGAAAAATTAGTAATTATTAGGTGTCTTAAAACACCTATTTAAATGGTAGTCAAAGTTGCCAGCAGTTCCGCGGTGATGATCTCGTGACTCAAACGGATTAATATTGTAAGCTGGGTATTCCGTGATTTCCAGGTGTGAAAAATTAGTTATTCTTGGGTGTCTTGATGGTTTCACAGTTACCATTTAAGTTCCGTGGTGATAATCCCGTGACTGTTGGCATATTTCTATTTGCACCAGTTGATAACTGACTGTTGGCATATTTTCATTGCACCAGTTGATAACTGGTCTGTGTGCATATTTCCAGTTGCACCAGTTGATGACTGACTGTCGGCATATTTCTAGTTGAACCAGCTGACACCAATTCATTTGCATATTGAATATGGGGTGCGTGCAAATCTATGTTTTTTAAACAATTTATCTGAATTTACAGCATATTTTTTAATTACTGATGATTTAGTGATATGCAATTCATTTCGAAAATACTACAAATATAAATTACCAGTTATTAGGACATTTCGCTACTTCGTATAAATTACATTTAATTAAACATGAAAAACGGAAACATTAACTATTAACTAAAATAATTTCAATAAAATACATAAGTCTACTTATTACCAATGCCTTTACATCGGAAATACAGACGTACCAGTATTGAAGTGTTGTTGCCGTTCAACTGGTTGGAAGTTTTACCAAATGGTTCTAATGGCTCAGCTAGACCAGTTGAATTCTAACTGGCCTGGATCAACTGGATCATTTCGCCCATTTCAATTTCCAGGGTTACCAGTTGGCATTAACTGGTTCATCAACTGGACCAGTTGCAACTAGCTTTCTCTTCTGGGATGTTTGCACCCCCCCCCCCCCTCACCCCCTCTAATCCCAAACTGCTTCCGGCGCGCCTGGACGTAATTATGGAAGATCCAAAACACGATGTTCAGAAACGGGATGAGAACGTCATTATTTTGGTTCATTTATTGTGTAACATTTGCGTAATTATTGGGTTTAACGCGGTTTACAGTAACATATTTCCTCTTCGACGTAAATTTCACGTGAATGAAGAACATGATTCATCTCAAGTCAGCCTCGTAATATTCACTTGAATTTCACGCAGATATTTTGACTAAAACTATCACTAACGCTTCACGTGTTTCTGTGACGCGATAATTTCGTTTATGAAGATGTAATTTCATACCCAAACAAACACGGGAGTATTAGGTTTACAAACCATGGTCTCCAAGGTAGGGATAATTACGTTATTATAATGGTGATATTGCAGTGACAATTGCGTGATTTAGTGTACGTGTGTTTTAAGTGACCTAGTGCAATAAACGTATTAACACATTTACCTAAATGTCAGGTGTTTGAAGAACGTAACTCTCCTCAAGTCGATACCTTGATATTGACGTGATTTTCACGTGATTTTGTTTATTGGTTCGTCAGTTAAAGGTTAACTAAGCCTTGGTAATTAGTTAATTTTAAAAGAAACAACACAGCTCAGAAAAAGAGATTAGAGAAAGTTTGATCGAAATCAGATGATAAGAAAGCTACCATTCTATAAAGGTTGAAATCACTACTATTATGACTATAAGTACACATAATGGAATCAGAGGCAGTATACCTGATACGACTTTAAAATTGGTAAATTTGGGTTTTAGGACAATTACCCCCTGGACAAATCACCCCATCCCCTCCCGGCCAATTACCAGCGGGACAATTACCCCCCCCCCCCCCCCCGGTTCCCAACATAACAAAATCCTCTGTGTCTTGAGCCATAATGCATGGCCATCCAGAGGATTTGTTTATGTTGGGGACCGGGGTAAAATGCAATAAATTATTGAAAAATTATTGCATTTTCTGTTTTTTTTTATTTATGGAAACTGCCCCCTACCCTAGCCCCCGCTGCGTACAGTCATGGTTCAGTGACAAAGCAATGGCCTCGTAACTGTGAGGCCCCAGGATCAAAACCGTGTCGATGTGCT
The DNA here is from genome assembly GCA_035222895.1 of Strongylocentrotus droebachiensis. NCBI lineage: Eukaryota > Metazoa > Echinodermata > Echinoidea > Camarodonta > Strongylocentrotidae > Strongylocentrotus > Strongylocentrotus droebachiensis. The sequence goes on along the minus strand of JAVYIG010001927.1, from coordinate 227,514 downwards.
ATATTAGTGTCCTTTTGTGGGGCATTAATCCTTATTACTGTCATCTATGACTTAATGGCGTAGGTCCCCTATTTGATAAGCATAGTAGCATACACATGCTTTAGCAGTCACGCAAAACACACATTGTCAAATTATTATTCAATAAAATTTGAGAATGTATACTATTATCTAGATCTATTATTTTTAAATTATTTTTAAAATAATTCCATAAATTGGGGTAAAACAAAAATATTCCAACTATATGAGCGACAGTGTAGAAGTGACAAGGAATATGTGAACAGTGGTGAAATAGAGAGGAGGACATTGGAGGAAGAGATGAAGAGAGAGAGAGGGGGGGGGGGGTTAGGAAAAGAGAGAAATAGAACTTGAAGACACAAAGAGAGACATAAAGAGAGACACAAACAGAATAACACCAGGCAGAGAGAAGAGAGCGAAGGAGAGGGAAAAAAACAATAACCTTTGCCAATTATACATGTAAAAAGACTAAACGAGAGAAAAAGAGAGAGAAAGAGAGAGAGAGAGGGAGAGAGATAGAGAGAGATGGGAAACAATGCATTGCTCTTTAAAACTCGAAAAGATACCTTCATGCTAGGTGGATGAGGAATACATTTTTTTATTATCAGCATTTCTGTATGTCTATAGCAAAATAAGTCATCGCCACTACCACGACAACCTTCTAATATGTAGTAATCTAGGTCAGGAAGGTTAATCCTAAAAAGGCTGAGCTATTTTTCACCTTAACAAAACTGGGGGAGGGGGGGGGGGGGGGGCTAAAAGGGCGTCCCCTAAGATCTTGGCAACCCAAACTCCGATCGACTTCAAATTTGACATTGTGATAGATTTTCATGAGCGTATCCGGACAAAAAAAACCTGGAGATCGACCCCCGGATAACCACCCCTAGGATAACCACCCTCTAGGACAACTACCCCTAGGACAATACCCCCTAGGGCAACCACCCTCTAGTACCCCTTTCAAACTGGCCTGATTTTCATCGGATGCATCAGGACGCATCCAATAAGAAGGGCACCATACACAGTACACTTCAACCTTCCATCCCACTCACGAGACAATGTTCAAATCACCGGAATCGAATTAATCCACAACAAATCACGCCACACAATCCTCCACAGAGAATCTTTTTGGATATCAAATTTTAAAACCCTACACCCAGATGGGATCAATGTTGACCAATAAGGCAATTAACACAACGACATATCAGACGCACGTAAACTTTTGATCACATGATAAAAAAACTGCCTAAACGCAGATATTCGATCTTAATTTTAATTTTATTTTTAGTCTTTGATTCTCACATTTTATCCATGCATTTGTTATACAATGTAGAGTCAATATACTGCAACCAATCGGACTACATACACTCCAATGCATTTGAATGAAGCCTTCTATCCTGCTCCCTCTCCCCTCCCTAGACAAAGGTCATGACACCGGCTGTGTCATAAAAATAGATCAGTAACATCCGTGTCACATGTCAGTAATCCACACTTGACCGCACATCCCTTATTACACGTTTACATATATCACATCAACTGAATAAACACACCGACAGCCTAACACGCAAGCAAGGTAAAACACTTTGAATTTGCATAATAATTTCTAAGTTTATTCCAAAAGTATTTATCGTACTAATTTTTGCTATGTTCATGATGCCTGACTATGATGATATTAAGTTTGTATGCCGTGTATATTTGTTTATACAATGTATTTGTTTTTGTATGTGTTTGTACTTCAGAACCTGAAGAAGGCCTCACAAGCCGAAAGCTCGTAATAAACTTGTAAAGTACAGCTACGTCTCACGTTCCTAGACCATTTTCTTCACGCCTATATATATATTTATACTGTTGAAATTCACAAAATACTCAAACAGATATGTTAAAATTGTCTTTACTATATGAACATATTTTTTTAGGAATACTGCAAATAACAATTCGACTAACAAGAGAATTAGGGATAAAACATTGTGAAAACCAGAGTACATAGGGAGAGGGTTTATTAATTAAACTGCCCAATCAGTGGCTATGGCTAAAACATTAAAATGTCTATTTTTATTGATTTTTAATCACGTTTTTCCTTCTTCTTACTTGAACTGGTAAATCATTTTACAATAAAGGACCTTCAAAGCATAAGGAATGCTTCTGATACCACATACAGGATGATTTTTCGACTTCAAAATATTTTTCGTTCACACGTCGAAAGAAAAACATAATTATTACCTACCCCCCCCAAAAAAAAAAAAAAATGAAGTTCATCCCGAGTCCTGACTCTTTTATTTTGACTAGTACCAGATTAAACCACCTCTCTTGTTGGTGTGTGCGCCACATTAATATCCATTAGATTCGTAACAATACTCAGTACGGCATTTAACTATAACAAGATCACGCCTGACAAATTGTCTTGTATTCCTATTAGAATATTCACTCAATTCATGAAATAAATTGAAATAATAGTCAGCGAAAACCCGTAAACACATTAAAGAGTTATAATTTTTACTGTGAAAATATTTGAGGGCGTATATATGTATATATTACAATTAAGAAAAATGCATGCCGCTCTTTTTTATAACTTTTTTTCATTTCATTTATTTATCTATTTCTTTATTTATATCTAACATTTGTACAGGGTAGCACATTTTTACCAATAGTGGTGGTCTTCCATTCGGCCATGCTTGGTAACAACTGAATGCAATAACGATCATAAATATAAACTCATCAAAGTAACAGAACAAAAACATAAAAGAAAATAAGTATATACAGTCATGTATACAACTTTTTTGGTATTCTCGAAATAAATGTGGTCCTTTTCAACAAAACACTGTCGCACATTTGTAACGTAGTATTCCATGTATAGATGGAAATCTGTCTTTAAATCAGGTGAAATATAATCATTATCTTTTGAACATTTTAATTATTTCAAAATATCCTCATACAGTCCCTGAACCTCATAAACGAAGTAGAAAGACGATCTTCGCTCAACAGAGATCCACACTTGAGATAACATAATAAGCACATAGTACAATATTTAATTCCTTGTTAACTAATACAAATTGATATGAATTAATATAGAACTCGAATATACAAGCTTAATACTCACTAACATATTATATTTTCATACTAATAACAAAATATGTCATTCATTCAATTCGAAAAGCTTCATATCATCCTACATTATTAAGACTATGAAGCAAAGTCCATCAAATATATGAATACTGCAGGTACAGTTGTACTGTAAACGCATAACAAACCAATGGTGTGGTTTATCCAAGAGAAATGCATTGAAATATAATGAGAAATTAAAGTAATAGTTCTATCATAATATATGATTGAATTCAATATTTGAACATATACGTAAAGCTGTTAAGAGAGCTATGTGATACGTTTAATTTGCGTGTTCACTCTATTGCCTCAAATTTCACAGCAATAGTTCATTTGCGATTGGATAAAGCCATTCTACAATTGTTTAAGAATGTCATTATGTAACCAGGGACGAATTTGTTTCAACATTGCCAGGCCAGCAAATACCATTTTACATACAAAGCTAACATGTTCTATGTTATAGAGACAGTTTTATAAACATGATAAATGCCTATTGTTCCATTAACTATAAAAACACATCATTCATCATTACATTCATCTATGTCTGTTGTCGGTGGATGTTTCGGAAGTGTGGAGTTTACAGTTTCAAACTCTTTACTGGTTTTAGGAGGAATATCTTTAAATTCAATAGTTAATTCTTTAGTACAAACATTTGTATTTTTGTCATCATCTGTTATTGTGTCCCGTGTTTTTGTAGGTTCTTTTTGTCTATCTGTTATGATTTTTCTTTGTAGAAAACCAATATAAATTGTCATTATTACTATAACACCTAGAGCTAGAGCTGCAATATATATCCAAGAGTTAACATGCGCACTACATGTTTCTTCACGAGTTGTTTGCATGTTTGCTGAAAGTGTTGTCAATTTGTCGTCACTTATTGTTACTTGGGTACTTGAAATATGAGATTTGTTGTAATTAATGTCGTAATGATATTCACCTTGTAAAACAAAATCATTACATGTGTGTTTCACTAGGCGTGCTTCGTTTACGGCACAGCAGTACACAGATGTGTTTCGCTGTATCGAAACTTCCTGTATAATGTGGGTCCCATTTTGACCAACGTCTCCCCTAAAAGGTATTTCCTCGTTTTTAGAATCCAAACAAATGATCCTACCACGTGGGCTTCCTCCTGTTGCTGAGCACCTCACTGTTTCCAATATATTCATATCCGTTGGGTGTACCCGACAGTCAGCTCTACCGGGAGGAAAATTCACCTTGAGAGCTTTCATTTGTAGTCTCTGAGGTATACCAAATCTACAAGTGTACGTTCCTCCGTCAGTTCTCTGCACCTCATTAATTGTAAGATGTATCATGGTGTAATGTCGGGTCTGTGAATGCCAAGCATTAACTTGAAAGCGGTGCAGTTGACTTGGTGACAGACGTTCAATGATTAATTGCCCATCTACATAAAAAGGAGATATGCGGCCTATCCCTATGCTAAAAGGTGCAAATACATCAGATATATATCTAAAGCTTAAAAGTGCCTCTTGCCTTTCAAATATAGCTAATTCCGACGAATTTTCAAGCCCTGACACTACAGATACCAAAGCTATTATAAGACATATTGCCATGGTGATTATGTAGATAGTGTACAAAAGTCCCAAGTATTACAAAGCCACCGTGTCTAATATCTTGGCCTAAATACAATCGTGATGAAAAGGCAAAGTTCCCCTTTGTCAATAGGAAAAATTCATTCAAGGTCTTACGTACAATTTCTTACGTTATGGGTATATCTCTTGTATCCGTAGTTGAAGAGAAATCGAACAAACAAATACTGCTGAATTCTAAACAAGTCTCCAGTACTTGTTCACTTTTTACTTCTCTTTCTGTCTACCGGTATTCTGCCGTAAGTATTAAGAAGAGTGGTATACGCACTGAATTCAAGTTTTCAAAGTTATTTTAGATTTCAACCGCCTTGTAGAAAAAGAGATACAATTGAGCATTGATTTGAAACAAAGTAGTTATCGTCTAGCTATTTCCTCGAGTAAGACTCTTCTTGAGGGAAATATATGGTTTAAGAAGAACTCCAGAACTAAAAGTTTGTTTTTACTTCAAATCGACGTACTGATAATTGAGTTCCCGATTCTGCTGTCAAGGAGATCCAAAAACCCGTGGTAGGTGGTGAATACAATTTGTTGCCAAACTCTGCAATACAGAGTACGATGACAGTAATCTTTTTAAACGTCCAAGGTTTCCAGCGATTAATGGCATATGCAACTCTAGTTTGGTCACGTAATATGGAGGGTTCCAACCTGTGAAAAAAGTTGAAAAAATGTACAACTTTAATACCACTATTATTTTCAGAAAATCATAAAATAGTATGTAACCGTCATATGGGGCGAACAAGAACACAAAGTTAAATATGGAATGAAATTTTAAATATTTTGTTTAATTAACTTATTTCTCCATTTGCCCTCATTTGCCGAACTATGACTAAAACAGAAAACCGGCAGACCAACCTCTGCATAAAATAAGATGTATTCAATTTTAGAACGACAATAGAGAAACTATCTCTTTGAAATGTGTGCATTCCGGTTGAGAGAGAATCGATTATCTGTTTAAAATGTATGACGGTGAATCTTTGAAGTTTTGTAGTGGCAATCCAACCCTTGTAACAATTTCATTTGAAACGAAAGCAGAAAATTCTGAGAAGCAGAATGGCAAAAGTTTGTAATAAATCGTACCAATAATGAAAAAAAGTTATGAATGTTTGAAATATGAGATCACAACATCTATGCAAATCTCTAATTGGCAAATTGGTCGGTGGATTGTGACGAAGTCGCGAATAACTATCCCGTTTGTCGTGTACAAATATATCACTAATTTTTGTTTTTCTTCCAAGTGCCTTCACTCTTGGGGTACTACTCAAAATATATTATGCAGAGTATATTATTACATGTCCTCTAAATCGAAAAAAAACTTTCCGAGTCAGACATGTTGAAAGAATTACATTTTATTCATGTTATTTTTTGGGAACAAAAGGGAATCTTGTCCGCCACTAGGTCACAGTGACATTACCGATTCAACCAATTTAAAGTTCCCATACGTATGTAAATGGCAACTTTCATTAATTCATAAAGTTCTTATTTGTTTCCCGATTTTGTAAAGACTTTCAGAAGTCTGCTTTCTTTAAAGTTATTTGCGATTAAGGTTAAATTTCCGTTTAAGTTTGACGTTAAACTGGTTACACGATTGCATCGAAAACAGTTAAGATTCATACAAGCAGAAGAGTAACAAAACAATAAGGGAATTTAATTAAATTAAGTATAATCATTATTGATTAGGTAAAGCGTTTCGAAGGATTTAATAAATATATGTGAGGGCCCTAAATGAAATACAAAATAGATCGCGCACAGTATTAGGCTCATTGAAAGAGTAACGATCTTTGTCATTGAAATCAATTTTGCGGGCATTGTGTTCTGTTAAGCATATATCTTTATTCCCCCTCTTGAGATTATCATCCGACTAGAAGTGATCCAATTTATTTCATGAGATACAATGATAGATTTCAATATCACTTAAATCTAACGTTCTATAAAAGTCAATTTTTTGAAACAGTGCAGCAAATTCCTTAAACAGGTTGTGGCAAAGGTTCCTTTGCCACTTTGCCATTTGCACTGGTCACCTTTGTTAATTTTGTTTTCCAGTTTGAAAGCAATGCTAGCAATTATAGACCTTTTTGTTGCAACGATTTTGTTTTTATGAAAGAAATATATCGGGGAAAAATCATTCCCTCCCCACCCATCCTGGAATAACAAATCTAGATTCACCATCTACTGAAAAATAAATCTGTAATAACAGGGGAAAATAATTAAATCTTACCTAAAACGGCCTTTAAAGGTGGTCACATGCCGTGGCACAACTAGTCATTTGTAGACTGCTTTAATGTTATTGAGCGGAGCGAAACAGTAGGCGATACCCGTCTTTTCGTTATGACGATAAATATGGTACATCCCTGGATAGAAAGATTGTGTAATAGTTTGCTTTCGAGCCTCTCGTTCCTTTTCCTTATCTGTAGATGACAAAGGTTGTTTGCTAACCTAAAACTTTATTTGGAATCTAACGTAATATAAATGCACGCTTTGATGTAATAACATAGTATAACAGTCTCCAGGGACGAGGTATGGATGAGCAAAGGGCGTCGCTATAAAATATTGACCCCAGCCCTTTTACTGACAAAAAAGAGGTGATAATGTCAAATGTGAATATGCCACAGGTATAAATGTACCTAGAAAAAACAATCAGAGTTGAAAATCTTGGAGGAAAGAATTGCAAAGATATCAAATCATCCAGATGTATAGAACTTGTCAGAGATTAAAACAAAAATAAAAACAGAAGTAAACATGCCAAATGTAAAAAAAAATCACAGATTAAAAATAAAAAAACATATGTCAAAACGTAAATATAAATGTAACGGGTACAAAAGCCAGAGGTGACTTGGAAAGGTAAACAATATGAAAATAACAATTTCATGGATTAAAATAGCAGACATAGATAGAAATGAGAGAGGTCAAGCTGTCAGAAGTAAATAAATCTCATAGATAATTTGCCAGAGGTTATTTTCAAGTGGTAACATTTCAAGGATAATATACATTGAGATTAAATAGTGTATCAATATCTCTAACACTGTCTAAACTTTCACCCTTTTCTCGGAAATATTTCCATGATATATATCTTATTTTTTTGGTCCAAATCAATTTTATCAGCCCATATTAATGTCAAATGATAGGAGCATACATCATGCTTGTTAAAAACAGGAAAAAAGCCATTTAAAAGTATTTAACAAATGAATAACTTTAAACTTTATCTTGAATGATTATGGTAATTTCTTGATTTCAATTATTCAGATACTGAGGCAGTATCCAAATGTTAACATTTTAACCGCGGCATGTTTCGCATTTTTAGTCCTTATCAATTTGACATGGGCATCAAAATAGTCTAAAGATCTTTGATTTAAGAGTAATAATTGGGATAAAGAATATATGCTTTCTTTTCTGATCTCTGCATCCACCGGGAATTATAACTATTGTCTAAGACAACAAGTTTATTAAGGTCATTGTACTGGTCATTTGTTGCCCCACCCCTCTCAAATCTTTGATCAGACTAGATACACTACTAGTTGTTGTGTGGAACGCATTTTTACAGCTAGAATGATATTCGAATCCACATATGTAATGATTAATAAAAAAAAAATTGTACAGTGATAGTAAAACTTTTCACATATCTGTCACGTCATCGTATTTTCGGGGACACCATGAAATTTGTTTTTGAAACTTGTGCAACGTTTATGTTTGTTTAACCAGCAAACAATGATAATATCATAGCAAAGTCCACGTAATTTTGCCGCACTAAAATGTACTTGGAATATTTTTAAGTTCTAAATCTAAAACATGTTGTTTGAGAAACACGCTACAGTAACTGCCACTTTATACGCGTTTTGCTGAGTGCCTACTTCGTTTTTAAAGGGTAATTATAACTCTTATTTTTTAGTGTATACGTCTGTCCTTTACATGAGTTACGATTCCATTACCTAGATTAAAAAATAGAATATAAGAATTTACGCATTTTATTCAGCACACAAGTTAAGAGAATGTACCTGAAAGAGCAGCAGTAAGAAGACGTCAAAGTTTTATTGAAATTATATCAAATTGTTTTTATTTGTCCCTCATTTTGCAGAATCTTGTGGCAGCGAACCGAGCCTTATTGGGTGACCGCAGAAGACGGGAATAATCCAAACAGCTACAAACAACTTAGACGTTCAAATTCATGGATCCTGTTTGATTAGACTTGTTTATTATCGTGTAAAAGTCACTTCCAGATTGTATGTGTATAAACCGGACCGTTCTAATGTGATTTAGTAAACATGGAAATTGTCTTTATATCGAAATTCACATTGTCTCCTCTTCAGTTTGACTGTGTGCACAATTCTCTTCGTCCGGGATACACACTGCAAAGGAAATGAACAATAACTTCTAGAGCAAAATTGCCCCGAATTGATGACATAGAATACCGATTTAACAAATTTCATGTGGAGAAGGAACGCAAGCATTTTCCGTTGAGAGATTAAAGGAGCTTTTACAAGTCGCCTCATGATTATGCGATAGAGCGTGGATTAGTAGACACAATCACGATATTGAGGAGGACATACGCATGTCAAATGATTTGACATTTTACATTTCTTATGCACTTACAAAGATTCTGAAATCGGTTGGCATTTGTGTTTGATGTGTGCTTGGTTTTAGTGAAGTTACCTAAAATGTTCTATCCTAAGTCCGTGATATATTCGGATACAAGACGAACGCCTACCTGTTTCATTATTGTCATCACATTATTGCAATTAAGCAGTTGTCAAATGAATTTTCTTAATTTAATGGAGGGGGATCAGGCATACCTTATTTTTAATTACTCTTGCGGAATTTATGAATTAATATTACAGGCTGGAAATAGGGCTCCGTTTTATCATTCCGGAGATGAAGGTCGGTCACTGCCTCCAAATCAGGAGCACAGGTTCCTGATTGAAGTTATGGATACCAATACTAGTATTTGTTTACTAAATTTAACGATTTTAGATGTACAGAGATACGATGCAGGAACCTACACTTGCTTTGTATACAAAGACACTGAGACGCTACATGAGTTAAACAGAATTGGGTTGGATGTTGACTACCCCCCGGGTAAAGTATCCTGTGGAGTCATTGGACCAAATCACGCCGGAAATTGGGTACATCTAGAGTGCAAAGCCCCAGTTGGAAGTCTGTCAGGACAGATAGCATGTTATCAAAATGGCGAACAAACGCCCCCATTCACTTTACCTATAGAAACCAACATATCTTTGAAGCAGACTATTTTGATTAAAAACACGAATTTTGCAGTTTGCTGTAGTTCAACTTTCAAACAACCTAAAGGAAGATGTGAATGTTACGACACTAGGGTTGATCCCATTTACAACAAACAGGTAGCAGGACCAAAAGATATATGTTTCGATACCATACCCGATGAAGGTTTTACAACATCATCCCTTGGACCTACATTTTACAGTGATGGACCTGAAACCACTTCAAATCTTCCAACGACAGCCACGCAACCAAGCGACAGTGGCCCTAACATTCTTATGATATGCCTGAGCGTGTTTACTCCCATCATCGTGTTATGCATCGGCATTTTGGCTGCACATAAAATGAACTATCTTTGCAACTCCCGTTCCCGACGAACTCCAGATGGTGTCGATTATGTGCCGACTAATATTGAAGATAGCAAAGTGTAAAATCTAAATTATGTTCCGTTACAAGAGGACTCTTTTGTAATTTGATTTTCATAATTACCCAGTATGTTTGGTTTGTATAGTCCAAACATTTCTCATGCTGGTGTTAAAGTAACATCAAAGGAAATCAATAATAATGAAAGCATTGTCAATTTTTCTAATTAATTTCTGTTTCAGGAGGTCGTATGAGAAATATACATCTGGTATTTCATTAATTCATAGCTTACCTGTTCGTTTGTTTGCTTACATAATTGAATATAGCTGATTTGCAAAATGATGTTACAAAACATTCATTTGAGAAAAAATGAAGCCGGTTGTGAAATAGATTTTTCATTATCCAGTTTGTACATTCGGCATTAACGACATAATGTATCGAATCATGTTTCATGTTATGTCATATTAGTAAATTATTACGTCGATTTCATCGTATAAAGGTGATAAGAATTGAGCCATTCCCTGTTCCTAGTAAAGATATTTAATGAACAATAAAAACTGAGATAACAATTCATTGACCCTTCTGTCTCCATTGTTTAAGTCTCTGAGTATTCCGTTTATACGCATTAATGCTCTTGATGTTGACTGAATATTGGGATTCATTATCATAAAATCAATAAATAAATAAGTTTTGAAAGAAAACTTAATTCAATAAAGTTAAACAGTAAAAAGAGAAATCCAACCTTGCTAGCAAACTTCTCTGGAAGAAAGCAAACAAAATCAGAAAAGCGTACAGGTGAAAGTTTGAGATCTGACAACAACAACAAAAAACAAAACAAACAAAAACAACAACAACAACAAAAAACAAAACAAATTATACATTTCTGAAAGTTGCAATCAAGATAGGTGTTGGCTCTTAAAATAGGCAAAAATGTCTATGTGATGTAGTAGCGGACAACTTTCCCATTTGTTCCAATACACTAAAGGACTAAAATGTCAACTTTTCAAAAGTATACATGTAGTAATATACTCCCCATAATATATTGTGAGTAGTTCCTTGAGGGTCAAGGCACTTGGTAACAAATAAAAATGAGTGATATTTTTGTACACGAAAAACGGGAGAGTAATTCGTCAATACGTCACGTTTCAAACATTCATTACTTTCGTAAAGTTGGTTCGATTTATTTTTAACTTCCGCCATTTTGTTTCTCTGATTTTTCTGCTTTTATTCAAATGATCATATTACAAGGGATGGATTGCCCTTAGCGCGTGACTTCCCGCCCTAACACACACACGCGCACACATACGCGCACACACACAAACGCGCAAACACACATGCACACCCACAAACGCGCGCACACAACATACACACACACGCACACACACATTTCACATCTTTGAAATTGATGCTCAAAACCTGCGTCCATATTTCTATAATCATCTTCATACACGTATTCTATTCTATTATGAAGTCATTACCTATAGTACTTACAAAAAAAAACATTTCATTCTTTTATAAAAGAATCATTCTAAAAAATCGGCCTACTTTTAACGATCAAAATGCTAAATTGGTCACTCCAAAATGAATTTGAATCTGCAGACGGCAGTATTACGTTATCACATGATCATGTTGTGCTAAATTGAATGAACGCTTGACGAAATGCGTGGGTGAAACATGAATCGGAAGTACTAAAATGAGAATTTGAATAAAAAGATCATAAATTTGAATTATCGAACAGATAGGCAGGGCTACAGCCAATGCACCTGGAGTAAATGGGATTGGCAATGTTGCAAAAGTGGCCGTAAAACCTATAATAGTAATAGAAATAATGATAATGATAAGAGTGATGATAATAATAATGATACAGATAACAATGATAATTAAAAATAATACTAATAATCATCATCATCTACATAATCATAATCAAAGTATTTTATCGTACGCACATAATTATTGATGGGCGTATGTCATGGATAATTTGTCCGGGGATTCTTGGAGGATGTGGTATAAGTTTTCTAGTTGTGCCTTGCGTAAGTTTTCAGGGGGTTTAACTCATAGCCTGCCATGAGGCTGCATGCACGCTATGGTTATACTGCTTTGTCCATGCGAGAGAGCTAGCGCTTGAGTTCCATGTGCGTGCAATGCAGCATTCATAATAGCAGTTATTGTTCTTGCTCATTGGACTGTGCTGTGTATTTTGCACTCGCTATTCATTGAACCATCGCGTTAATTAGATTATCTCCAAAACAACCTGGCACAGGGGGATTTGGGGCTTGGCACAATGGGGATTAGCCATGTTGCATGATAAGAGTTAAGCAATGTTGGCTTTTTATATAGATAAGAAAGATAAGAATATCAATACATGTATACACTTGTACAATCAAACCATTTTGCATTACACATGACGTGCACATGTAGGGGGGGGGGGGGGCTCTGACTCAAACCCCTCTAGAACCGCTATCGCATGGTCTTCAAAATGGAGTAAATTAATATTACCCCCAAATCTGGTTAAAAATCCTGAATTGTTATCACCCCCCCCCCCCCCCCTTTCTAAGTCCAGCAAGCAATTCTCAAATGACAAATGCCATCCTAGTTTCACTAACTTAATGTATCGAAACCTTGAATAACACACACAAGTATTTCCTCAAGGGTAGGCAGAATGCTTTCTTTTATTCAGGGATGGAGGTGTTCCACCTCATTTTCTTATAAAACGTTTGCCGACTTTACTTCGATACGTTCTGAGCTCTTCCGTTCGCCACGCTAGACAACAATCACCATGAATTTATCTGAACGATTTCAACATACGTTCTTAATTTATTTGCAGCTGATATTAATATGTAGAATTATATTTGCCTTCCAACCATGTCACCAGTCTTCTGAGAAATTCACCAGTGAGCCGGCCGATATCACAACTTATGAAGGCGGATGGGCCAATTTCACTTGTTCCATACGTGAACATTCTCCAGATCTGTACACTTTCTTTTGGAATGTTAATCCAAACAACGAGGAAGCACAAGAACACCTTTACTATAGTGAACAAAGTGGGTTGATTTCAATGACGCTTGCTATCAAGGCATCAGATAGAAGAGATTTCTTTATTGAATGCAATGTGCAGGAATTACGGTCTGATCGACAGACTGGAGAATGCTTTTCAACTAGAAGGGCCACCCTCATGGTTCACTTTTTCCCAAAAAGAAGTGAACTCCGATGCAGCCCAAACAAATCACATGAGTTCAGGAAAGGTGACGTCGTCGATTTAAAATGCAGTGTCACACGATCTAATCCAGCAGTGGACCTGGATTGGAATCTTGGCGATCTGAGTGCAGCTCTTCCCCTAGTTGCTAATGATGTTGGACGTGTTCGGTACCTATCGTACAAATTAAATGTAACCAAAGAAATGCACCTAAAAACAATTATCTGTGAAGTTACAAGTAAGTTTGTATTTCCAGGAAAGACACTTAATTGTTCGATAGGACCTCTATATGTTTTTCAATCTCCTCGTGTCACAGTCTATCCCACATATCCAATTCTTAAAGAAGATGGACACGTAAACATATCATGTGATGCAGATGGATATCCTGATGTATTTGAGTTCATCTGGACGTGCTTACCTAATCACCTACTCACCGGATGTAATACTACAAATCAAAATGCTATCTTGTCTTTAAATTCAAATCCAGAGACTTTTGAACAGAAATACGCTATTGTTGCATGTACAGCTTTTAACGCAGTTGGCAATGCGACAAGTTCATCTAACCTTACCATAGAAAGACACCCACATCATGATCATGCCCATGTAGCCAAACCAGCGTACTCTTGGAAGATCTCAGCTGAAGGCCCGTGTGAAAATGAAGTTTTATTAAATATTACTGCATATATGCACAAAAACAACATTGATTACACAACAGAAGCAAATGTAATTTGCTTGATTTCAGAGGGCAGTTCAAAGGTACATTGGTTTCTTGACGGAGTCTCAATAAATTCAACAAACGAGAAGTTTGTACTAAAACAATTCTGGAGATCATCACATTCTTTACAGATTATTAACCCCTCTCGTGAAGATAATGGCAAAGAAGTTGCATGTAAGATCACAGCTTGTAATATCACCAAAACAGCTTCACTTCTTCTCTCCTTTGATATGGTTGATATTGACGAGATGCCTAGTAGCGTGTCATCAGAATTGTCACTACCTAAAACAACATCAGCTAAATCACCCCAGTCAAACCGACTGTTGGTGTGGCACATGGTCACCATAGGAAGTGCGGGTGTTGTAGTCACTGTCATTATAACTGCATTTCTAGTAACAATGATGTTCATGTGTGTGTATCGTAGGAGTGAAATAGTCAACAGTGGCACAACAGCCACTACTGACCACGATGACCAAAATATCGACATGTCAAGTTTAAGCAGCAATGGCCCCTCTGGTAGCGATTCCACATATGAAATACCTAATGTACTGACTGTACCAAACAACACGTCACTTAATTCTAGTAGTGCTACTGACACCAAACCACATTATCATGACTACAGTATGGAATATGCATGCGCATCTGAAGAAGCAAATGAATCCGGTCTTAGCTCATCTTCGCAAAGTTCTTGGACTAGTGGCAGCGATACGTATTACATTGAGCCAGGATACGAGATGTCCATCAATGGGTCGCGAAAAAGAGATTCAAACGAAAATTGAACGATTGAAACTGCATTTTAATCGGCTGCACCTATGTGAATGTTATAGTATAGTTGTCATGACTCAGGAAAAGAGTCTGTATAAGCAGGGTTGTCTAGATAATTGTAGAATAGATTTGAGAATCAGCAGGATCCAAAAACTCTCGAACTCTCTTCAACGTGTAAGCAAAGACAAAGACTTTTGTTTAATTATTCGGTTATTTTGTATCCATCTATATTTATATAAATATCTGCTTTAATATTCTTTTCATTTTGACATGGTTTACGTTAGAGGAGTAGGTCCTCTAGGGGATCACACTCTGCTATAGTTTGGAGGACCTGCGCAAAATGAAAAATAAAATTGCACAGCCACTTTTAATACATAACATGAGGAGGAACGGTAGAAACACTAGGACAAGAAAAAAAAGATTATGGATGATTTTTCCCAAATTGTTTAAATTATATCATTATATCATGAATAAAGACGCGGTCTCCCTTGAGTTTAGATTGTAAATAATTGACAAATAAGGACCGTTGAGGAAAAGGGCCTTGAAATTAAGAAAAATGCAGAGAATAAGGAGGGTTGGTAAAAGAATAAAACATTTTGACCTATAATGTGGGTGTACATCGATTTAGATTATTAAAAAACAGAGATTGTGTTAACAAAGCCTTTTTCGGGCGTGAAAGATAAATAAAATTCTAGCTATCACGATGTATTAACAAAAATCCGAAGTTAAAACTCAGAATGTAAGATGAGGAAACTGTTATTTAAAGTAACCAAAAGTTAAAATTTAATGTAAGAAAAGTGTATGACATGTAGAGGTATACTAATTCTATAAATATGTAAAGGGCAAATATAAATTTAGTTAGTTTTTTTCTTTAACATGTGTAACATAATCTGCGATTCTTTATCGCCAGCGATCTGTCTGACCCGTATCAAAATTGACGCTCACAATTGGACATATATAAGGACCATATAAAGGACTTTGGATATTATTTAACTAGGGTAACGTTTACACATCTCCTTATACATGTAATAGTTCAACACAAATCTGCCTTTAGTTTAGTTCATAGAATAATTTACTCTATGAATGTGTCAATGATGAAACGGTTTTTTCTGAAAACGAAGTATTTGTTGTCTAATGTTCAAATATTATTGTCTACACTTTTATGTGAGAGTGAATACAAAAATACATTGTTTAAATCATGCACATGTTCACAGTTTCATTTTAAACGAACTATTTTCTTTCCTTTTCACAAAACTAGAATTATCAGGTAAATAAGATTGAATTTGAATTGTAAAATTGTTTAATAAAAAGTTTATGTAAACATCATGTATATCTTTTCTCCACGTATTTTTAATTCACTTATTTTAGGTTACCTATAAACTCAATGACATATTTACCTGTTAAAAACAGGTTTACAGTCAAAGAAGACATCCAAATAATTCATTAACAAAATTTGTTAATGTTCCCCAATGTTCGTTTTATTTCGCTTTTTAGTTAATTTTGGGGAAATTTTGTGTTGTTAATGTTTTGGGGTTATTTTGTTGTTGATGTTTCGGGTTTGTTTGTGCTCATGAGGAAGAAGACAAGGTATAGGTAGAAACACAGTCTACATATTGCGCCATTGACAGACAGCTAACAACCATTAATGAAGGATACATGTATTAAAGATAGAATTGAGTTCTGCTCAAGAAATTACATTGTGAAAAAAGTGTCAGAAAGCACATGAGAAAGGATAATAGATGTGATGTATACAAGGGGTTTTAAAATAATCGAAAAGATCAAAGATTTTGACTCAGATTTGCGTACAGTCGCATTCACTGCATACATAAGGGTGTATAACAGGCTGAAAATTCTTGTGGCGGCACCATGTCAAACATTTGAAATAACTATTTATCATATCTCGAATAAGACGGCATTTGAAGAAATCTCTTTTTCAGGGGACATTTATACCATGATATCTCCTCGACTGACATAATAAGAATG
>JAVYIG010001927.1:113051-205551 GCA_035222895.1 Strongylocentrotus droebachiensis | reverse complement strand
GTGATCAAACAAACACCCACTTTGTTAACATCGCTTGCACGCTATATCTTTTATTTGTCTTTTTGCATACTCATACTTTGGCAATGAAGTTCAAATAATAATTTATTGTTTTTATCTATCGGCACTCGACGATGGGAGTTGAGACAAAAATTAAACATGGCACGCTGAACTTTATCAACATTGTCAATATAGTTATCTTCAATAGTTCATTTTATCATTCTCGTAACGGCACAAACAGCCACTTGGCAAACATCACTTGCACGCAATTCCATAAGTTCATCATATTTCAAGAGTGGAGTAAAGATAATAACTAACATCTGTTGGAATTTGGAGATATGGGCTGATAAAGAAATAACACACAGTGAACTTCTCTAAAGCAGGGTCAGATGTAAGCAGGGTTAAACTTTTTGTATCGCTATATCATTCTTATAATAAAACACTCCACAAACATCATTTGCAAAAAAAATCTTTCTTTTTATCATCCTTCATACTCATATTCATATTTTGACAACGATTCTTTTTAAGAATAATGATAAATTCGTCGTTACCTATCATCACTCGGTAATGCTAGTGAAGATTTATGTATACTGAAGAGGGGATAGAATTCATGAAAGCAATTTGATCGACGTGGATTTTATTCCGACTTGTACATTAAGCACAACAAACATTCAAAACATTTCGAAAATGACAGAAAAAATATAAAAACCTGGTTTAATTATGGCACTATACCACCATTGTGGTGTTATACCTTTAATATAGCCCCATTTGTTTGGTATTTCTGAGCTTTATTGTTCTTTAGAAGTCTGTAATAATTATGTCACTATACCACCATAGTTGTCTCGTTCCTTTAATGTAGCCCCATTTGTCTCGTATTTCTGAACTTTGTTGTTCTTTAGACATATAGAGGCGTGCAGTTAGTCTAAATCAAGTGGTTTTATATTCCCTGAGGAAGCCATATTTGTCTTTGTAATTGATTCCATTTGACTAATTCTTACTTGTGACTTCTATCACAATTCAAAATGTATTTTTGTTTTTGTTTTCCTTTTCGATTAACTTGAAGGTCATTGCAGTGTAAATATCATAATTCATAATATATCTCGCCTGACATTTATTCCGATGTTAATCATCAAAATCATTACTATAATGTCGATGATATAAGTCCTGTGCCGCGCCGGGCAATACATGTATGTGGAAACTAACTATCAGATGAGGTGGGGGATATACATTGGCCATACTCTTCTGATGCAAACAGTTTGAGCTTTGTTTCATTATTTTATTTTGCTTTTGTCAGGCCAGAGAAGTAATTTTTCCCTTTATATTAAGCACTCCTCTCTTTTGAATATTCCCAAACGTTATTTAATCCCCCATATAAAAATAGTTTTACAAATAACTAAATATTTTCCCCTTCCATTCGTGAGATTTATTTAATTTGCAACTAAATATTCTACCGCTCAGAAATGTTAATTCTTTCTTAAAGGCAAAAGGGAAAACCTCAATTTCAAGGAAGCTTTAAAGAAACGGTCGTGATGAAATGGCAGCTATTTATGTTTACCTCATCTGCAAGAAAATATTTTCCAGCCGACGGGCAAGAACGGGAGTTAAACCATTCTGGCGCATTCATATTCTCAAACGGAGATGGCGCCATTATATCTTAATTGCAACAATAATATTGAGTATCTTTTACATATCACTGCGCTCTGTCATGCAGGAAATTAACATTAAATAATAACATTGGTGAGGATTTACAAAAGGAAGAAGACAATAACGATCTGGCGCTGCTCAGTGGCTGCCGGGAACACGGTCAATTGGGCAAAAAGAATTTCCATTTTCGGTTTAACTTAATACAATTTGGAGTGGACTTTAAAAGATTATTATTATTATTATATTATTATTATTATTAATTGTGCATGATAACTAGAAGGAAATTCATGAATACGTCGCCTTGGTAACGGTCGTCCATCATGCTATTTTCATGTTTTTCAGCTGAGGAAGATTTTTTTTCAGCTAAGGGAGAATGTGTTCTCGCCCAGATTCTGGTCGATTAGATTACAATCTCCACCAACGCAACGCGATCCCCCCCCCCTACTTGCAGCAAGCCAAAGAGGGCGTATTTCCCTAATTAATACCAGAGCCATTGATTTGATAGCAGAGTTTGGCCAACCAGTTCTAGATGGGCTCAATTTGGGCGAGATAACAACAAATAAGTATGTCAGATTTATTTCATAACATTAACATAATGTATAGTAATTAAGATGTGACAGTCACATTATTCACAATTCACGAGTGTGCTGTTTTGCCTTATTTGAATGCGAATCGATGTTATTATCATAAGACATGATTTAGAGAACATTAAGAAATATTCTCTGCTCTTCTGAACATTTCTTTCCAAAAATACTTTCCAATATTAACGAGAGGAAGTATCTTGAGCATATCTCACTCTTCTTAATTTACTCTATCCTCCTTTCCGTCTTACTCTTTCTTACAGCGCATAGACACTTATTGTGATATGCGCTATATAAGTATGGTAGGTTATTATTATTATTATTATTATTATTATGCCACTCCTAAATGGTTAAGCATAAAGCACAGAGAAAAGGGTTATAACTGAACCTCATAACAAGGGTTATCTTATGAATTGTCTTAACATAATGGCTGTAAAGTATTACAATGAGAAAGCTTTAATAGCATTATTTTTCCAATTATGCCAGATATTTGTTAAAAATCCGCGAGGGAATTTATTTCTTCAGTCTTTCTTGTTATCTTCTATAACAGACGATATGACCTCTCGGACCAAATCCGGAAATCGTTGCGTAAACTATGAAAGAAAAACTGAAATACGAATATGAAGTTTATAGCTATGCAGTTAACAATTTTAATCGGTTAGTAATGTGTAATAATGTAACGATAACGTCCAGTTATTATGCTTCAATATAAACTGCCCAAATACAATACGAGCACTAGAAACGTACGGAGGGTGAGGGCAAAGTGCCCCTCTATTATGGTCTTGTGAAGATGTAAAGGGGGTTGAAACGACACCCTGCCCTCCTTAATAGACACATCATCTGCCTA
This sequence comes from Strongylocentrotus droebachiensis, assembly GCA_035222895.1. Classification (NCBI taxonomy): domain Eukaryota; kingdom Metazoa; phylum Echinodermata; class Echinoidea; order Camarodonta; family Strongylocentrotidae; genus Strongylocentrotus; species Strongylocentrotus droebachiensis. The sequence goes on along the minus strand of JAVYIG010001927.1, from coordinate 202,482 downwards.
TCGCATTTGGCCTGTCTAGAAGGGTTTTCTACAGTCCCATGATACACCGATGATATGTAAGTTATACATTTGTACGCTATAATGGAGTATAGTGACCAAGTGAGAAATGTTGGTGTTGTTATTGTGAAACTGTGCATTTTAATGCAGCACTTACAATCATAGCACTCTTTAATATAAAAGTGTTTATTGTGTTATGAAAACATATTAACTCCTACTTGATATATGGAAGTATCTGCTCCCTTGCTTTTGTCCTTGCTAATGTAAACAGGGTTATACAGTGTTAAGAAACACTGCGTTTATGAAGATACGAGGGTTTGTTCCATTTTGAAATGCAATGTAGAGCAATAGAAAGCCTGTTATACGTTGTTGTAATTCTCATTAATTACATACATTGTTCTCCTTCGTGAGGGGTCGGGACGAGATTAGACTTTCTCCATTTAAGTAATTGGCGGGCTTGTGCCCCCTTCAGCACCCTCTCCCAGGAACGAGCTTCCAACGTAGTTTAATAAACATGTGTTTAAAGTAAACGCAAGTTGGAAACGTCATATTATTAACGGTTATGCACAAGAGGCAGAAAAAGACCGAAATATTGACACCATCAGGTGTTTTTTTTAACGCTTAGGTTGTTGAATCTTATCTATTTATTCACGTGTTTTGCAATTCGATACCAACATTTGTTCGTAAATTTCCACCTTTCATTCACCAATGTGATTAATTTTTGCTTTTGTTAAACACGTATATGATTAGCACAGCTCAATCAGCACATCAACTTCCAAAAAATTACGAACAAGAAAACCATGTATTATATTTGTTTGTCAAAAGAACTCGCTTGAGGGGAGTATAGAGGAGTCGAGGAAAATAGAAGGAAAGAGAAACAAAAGGAAAGAGACGATAAAGGAAGGATTACAAATAAAATTAAATGAGCCTTTTTTTTTCTCTCTCCTTTTTTCGGTGTTTGTACACAATAAATGAGGTCAAATGAAAGGAGTAAATGAAAGGAACGAAGAAAAGCTCGACCTTGAAAAGGTTGTGTGCAGATCACAAAAGTCGAAGAGTGGAGAGTGTAGTTCTGAAAAGAATTCCACGAAATAAGACACCCGATTCCTTTGCATGATGCACAAGTAGATATCAATAAGATAAACAGAAATAAAAGACCCTGGCAAAACGACGAAAGGCATAAACCATCAAAGCACTGATAGTCAGGGTAAAGCTAGTTGAAAGCTTTCAGCCTGATATTCACGTTTCCATTTCATAAACTCAACAGCGGTCGTTGATGGCGCCTCCTCATTTTTCGATTTCGTCAGATCGTAGGTTGAAAGTGACCCAAAATTCAATTTTATCCAAGACACATTTAAAGAAACTGGTGGTCTACACCCATTATTTCGTAACAACATATTTTCAACATAATATACAATTAAAGAATAATAGCATTTTATTCGGCCCTTTGAAACAAACGACATACATAAAACTCCTGGCGCCAAGGCAATGGCAGAGACAAAAGAAGGGGGAATATCAAGAGAAGAAGATTTTTTTTTTTTTTTTTTAATATTTTTTTTGGGGGGATACAGCATGAAAAGAAGATGATATGTCCCCCTTGCTTCGCCCCTCCCATTCATCGATGGTCTTGTTAACTCACATTTTGTATGTGAATTCGAATAAGAATTGACAGAGTTTTCAGGAAAGCATTATATTTTTCTCGTATGATGCCATGACTGTGCTACATACTAGCGTGGATTTTGTTTGGGATCAGTGGATTGAATAAAAATAAAAAATTCTCTCTTCCAAGGAAATGACTTACAAGCATACCTCGTTGTAGAAACATTGTTTTTGTAATAAGTAAATTGTTTTCAATAAAATCATATGTCCATGGAATATCGGGTAAAAAATATAAAATGATAAAGAAATCATGTAATTTACTATACGCATAATAAGGAACGCGTAGCTACATTGGTAAAGGTAGCACATGCCCCTCCCCCCCCCCCCCCCCCACCGAATGGCATGCAAATGAAGAATGAACGAAAGAAAACATCAATACAAATAAGAAAATAAATAAATAAATAAAAGGAGAGTGAGAGTAAGAGGAGTGAGGGTGATATGGGCCGGAAGAGTGACAGGAGCCTCCACACCATTGAATGCACACAAAAAAATGGCGCCATCTTCAGTAAAGAAGTTAAACCAAATAGTTTAATATACACGAATATTTGAATTACTGAACTTAAAGATAAAGTTGAGCTGCTCAACTGAAAGGATCTGAAATATCGAGGAATAGTACTGGTATTGGTCAAAATTCCTCTGTCATTAAAGAGAAGGTTGAGTTCTGGGAAGAGATGCAAAATAATTTGTGAGCGTTATCATTGTATTATGCAAATGTGGAAGAACATCAGATAAAAATGTTCCCTGAAAAGCATGGCTCTTCAAATGCCTTAATATTCTAATTATGACAAGTAACAGCATATAAATCGGGACAGATTTTTATGCCACACGTTCGTGTAGTCCCATATACATCGTTCTCTGTTCAATGCTTGTAACTTTACCAAGACTGGGCCGATTTTCTTATTAATTCGATGATTCCAGAACCTTGCAATACCCATCGAGTGTTCTGATCGACTCCACAACGTTTCTTTAACAATGAAATTGCATGACCAGAACTCAACTTTATCTTTAAATTCAGTCATTCAAATATTCATGTGTGTTAAACTACTTAGTTTTAACTTCTGTACTGAAGATGGCGCCATTTTTTTGTTGCAAGAGAGACAGAGAGAGAGAAAAAAAGAGAGAGAGAGTGAGAATGGTACGGGGGGAGAGTTTATGGACGAGAAAAAGAAATCATAGTGTTGCAGAGGATGTAATGTATTCATTAATTAAAAAAAATATTAAACAAACAGTGATAACAGAAATAGAGAGAGAGAGAGAGAGAGAGAGAGAGAGAGAGGAAAAAAAACAGAGGGAGAGTTTATGGACGAGAAAAAGAAATCATAGTGTAGCAGAGGATGGAGTATATTAATTAATTTAAAAAAGTACTAAAAACAAACAGTGATAACAAAAATAGATAGAGCGAGAAAGAGAGAGAGGGAGAGAGAGAGAGAGAGAGAGAGAAAGAAAGAAAGGGAGAGTAGCGAGCAAGAGAGAGAGAGAGAAAGAGAGAGAGAGCGAAAGAGAGAGAATGGTACAGAGGAAGAGAGAGAGAGAAAGGTACAGAGGGAGAGTTTATGGACGAGAAAAAGAAATCATAGTGTAGCAGAGGATGGAGTATATTAATTAATTTAAAAAAGTATTAAACAAACAGTGATAACAAAAATAGATAGAGCGAGAAAGAGAGAGAGAGAGAGAGAGAGAGAGAGAGAGAGAGAAAGAAAGGGAGAGTAGCGAGCAAGAGAGAGAGAGAGAGAAAGGTACAGAGGGAGAGTTTATGGACGAGAAAAAGAAATCATAGTGTAGCAGAGGATGGAGTATATTAATTAATTTTAAAAAGTATTAAACAAACAGTGATAACAAAAATAGATAGAGCGAGAAAGAGTGAGAGGGAGAGAGAGAGAGATAGAGAGAGAAAGGGAGAGTAGCGAGCAAGAGAGAGAGAGGGAAAGAGAGAGAGAGAAAGAGAGAGCGAAAGAGAGAGAATGGTACAGAGGGAGAGAGAGAGAGAAAGGTTGGAGGGAGAGTTTATGGACGAGAGCAAGAAATCATAGTGTAACAGAGGATGGAGTATATTAATTAATTTTAAAAAGTATTAAACAAACATTGATAACAAAATAGATAGAGCGAGAAAGAGAGAGAGAGGGGGAGAGAGAGAGGGGGGATGGGAAGAAAGAAAGAAGGGCAAGAAGGAGTGAGGTTTTTATACAGGGAGGTGAGCTGACTTTCATTTCTTCCTTCTCTCTCTCTCTCCCTCTCTGTCTCTCTATCTCTTTCTCACTCTCTATCGGTTGTTTCATCATTCCCGTTGGCGCCCTTGACAAAAAACTCTCTCTCTCTCTATTTCTTGCTTTGTCACTCTCAACAAGTTCCCCATTATCACTCCCTCCCCTGCCCTATACTCGACCCCTCCCTTTCTTGACCCGTCTCCTCCTATCTCCCCTTCATATCCCACCCCCTCTCTTTATTCTCTCTCTCTCTCTCTCTCTCTCTCTCCTTCTCTCTCTCTATCTCTCTCTCCATATGACTGTATCAGTTTGTCTTTCTTGTTCTTTGTCATTTCCCTTTTTTTTTCTTTTTCTCTTTCTCTCCCTCATTTTATGTCACTCTCATTCTCCTTTTTATTCCACCTGATCTGTCTCTCTCCAATCCATAGGTATACATACTATTCACTACCTCCTACCCATTTTCGTTACCTATTCTATCAGTGATATTGTTTATAGTTATACGTCACTTTTAAGATTTTTCAAATCTGCAATCTTGTATAATTCATTTATTTTCCTTAGAAGTTTAGACTACCCAAGCTAATTTACTGACAAATTTAGAAGAATCTGCTTTAATTTCTTTTCTTTTTATTCAACATATATCAAAGATGGAAAACAAATCAATAATTTACATCATACATGGACTCACCTAAGATATTTAAAATATAACAATACAAAAGTCGAAATGGGAAGTGCACAATGAACATACATAAAGAAACATAAATGACTGGATAAAGCAGGAAGCAGAAAAGGTAAATGACCTATAACTGCATACGTAATAGCGGTATGGTTTAAGTTTACAGAAAACAAAATTGAACAATATTTCAGCCAGGGAAAGCAACAGCTAGAGTATCCATGATTAACATTCGATACTCAACACGCTATACAGCTAATACGATATCATATAGGAGATTATACAACAATAGTCACTTATACTTTAACCCTAATAAGGCCGGGGGGGCATCATGCCCCCCCCCCCCTCCACGATTTTTCTGATTGTTCGAGAACGCATATGGATGGCGCCCCGCCGCTCGCTGACCTTTTTCTTTCGAGTCTTGCGCAACTTTTAAAAGATTTTAAAAAATCGGACCTACGGTTACAAAGTCACATGACCTTTTGTCTTTGCATGTCAGCCCGAAAATCGCTCATTTTTGTGATTTGTGTACAAAACATATGGAAAAGTCATTTTTCCTAAAAATAGATCAAACATGGGTTATTGGGTCTTGTTTAACGTTTAGGTGGTTGTTTTGGGGGTCAAAATAGTTGAATTGTAGTTATAAATGAAATAAAACAACAAAAACAATAAAATACATAAGTTAACAAAACAATGAAATACATAAGAAATTACCAAAACAAGAGATAACATAAGGAATAAGTTGGCTCTTCCAAATTGTTTCTGTCGTAATATTATTCAGAATGGCCTAATGAATATATGTAGTGAAAGAGAATGCTTAAATATGAATAATATATGATTTATGGGTAAAACTGTGATTTGTATGACCTTATTTGCATAAATTACCATGAATACCAAATGAGTGAATTTTTCAAAAAATTGAAATTATCATAGTATTTTATACACTTCACTTGACATGCGTGCAAATTTTCGCGGAGATCGGCCGCTTCACGGCCGAGATCTTATGGGGGGGGGCATAATGCCCCCCCCCCCCCCCCCTCCGGGCGTACTAAGACCTCAAATAGCCCGGCCTTTTTAGGGTTAAGGAATGGCATAAAATACGGTTACAAATATCTTGTGATGGCTTTATACAATAAATAAGTTATAAAATACACCTCCTTCTCTTCTAATAACAACATTCTAATTCAGGAAACTGGTCTCCACGTTTTCATCATTACATGCCTATTTTGTCTGTTTGCTTCTTTACATTGACTTGCATATTGAACATATTGCACATATTGAAAGATAGCGATTTCACGTAGTGTAACAACTCTTTATGCAGTTAACAATATACTTTCCTTGTTTCCTACAAGTTTAAATGTAATTTCATAATACAGACAGTTACATATTTGTTATTGCAATGCTTTTATAGGATTGATTCTCAACTTGGACAAATCTACCTTACATTTACCCTTGTCAAGGGTCTTAAGGGGAGATTATAAATTATATTTATCTTTCCAATGCGTACGTTTATGGTATTGCACTAAATTGAAGGCAGCAAACAAGCTCTCAAACCTACTATGCAAATTTGAATACAAACATCTACAAATGCAATTTAAGTGCATAAACGTGTTTTTTATTACCAATTGTTTAATTTGGATGTTTGGAGATTTAATTTGAATGATCTAATACGTCAGAGGGCGAAAGCTACATGAATTGAGATGCAGATTAATGAAGTTAGATGATTACATTATACATGATCTAAGAACCAAAAATACTTTATTCGGCACTATCATGATGCGTCTACGTTAAGCATACTGGATACCCTACATTATATTTGTCTAAATTATCATTTGTTATTACCAAAATGTATTCGTGTTTTGTATCCTATTTCTGTTTTTTTAAACTATGCCTGAGCATTAATTTTTACATATGAACGAAAAAAACATCGATGTTAAATGTACATTGGACAAATAAATACATTGAATTGTAAAGCCTCCAAGACAGGGGCGTACGCAGGGGGGGGGGGGGTTTGCGGGTTCAAACCCCCCCCCCCCCCCTTTGGTATTTTAATGTGTGTAAACCCCCCTAAAAAAAACCTAAAACCCCCCCCTTTGGATTTTTTTTTTTTTTTTTTTTTTTTAATAAAAAGTGTCCGCTTACCCCCCCCCCCCCCCCCACTGAGCGACTTTTCGGCCGGCGCGATTTTAAATTTTTCGGGAGCAAAATATTTTGGGCCCGATTTGAAAACCTCCCCCTTGAAAAAATCCTGCGTACGCCCCTGCTCCAAGATGTCAAACTTTTAAAATATATACCCTGAACAATAACATATCCCAGAACTATGACCTGAGAAATGGGATATCATAATTCTTTTCATCAATTAACACTCATTATATGTCTAAATTACCATCTTCATGTGATTGCGAGGAGAATGGCTTGATATGGAGATTGAAAATATGCACTTGTGTGGGACAGCAGAATACAATTTTGTCAGCATCAACAACCCTACAATAGTACCATGGTCTTCCTGAAAGATCTATGGTATTGTCTAAGTGAAGTGTTTTCTTGTTCCTCATGTCTTGTGTGTACTTCATTAATTCAACAGATTGCCCTTTAGTATTCACCCAAGCAATGATCAATGTTCCGTCCCACGCAACGGCGGGATACCCGAGGTAACCTCTACGCACTATCTCTGATTTAGGCATACCACATACGTCAATTACCTTGATAGTTTTTGCATTCATAACTATAATGTCCAAGTTTGACATCACCAAGATTTGTTGAGGAATATAGCCATCACACTTTATTTCTCGCCATGCTTTTCCACCTCGTTTTCTGTAAATGTGAATCTCCATGATGATTCTATAACCTGCGTAGATATCATTATTTTTATCCAAGGCTATGTCTCCATCTCCCCCCTTTATGTGGTCTATTGTTTCAAATGTGGCACCACGCCTTTCAAATTTGCGTCCATAAATAGAAATTTCATTGTGTATATTTCGAACAACAAGATTTCCATCGCTTCCAAATGACATTGCCATTACGCGTACTTCCTTCAAAGAGCCAACACTTACTCCCTTAGAACCTGTTACTGGGAAAACCTCAATTCCGCCATAAAAATACCCAACAACCACATTACCCTCAGAATCAACGTCCATGCAGGCCATTTCCTTTTCAGGTTGGATCAATGGAAATGATTTTTTTACCCAACAGTAGTTTATAAGTTCTACCACGTCGTAGTCCTCACATTCGCTCTTCTTCCGAAAGTTTAACATATTTCCGTCTTCGAACACAATTGGCACCTCGATTGGATGTATTTCCCCTACCATATCGCTTATTTTTGACTGAGAAGATTCCAGCGTTGAACTGTGCTCAGGCATATCTCCAAATGGAGAATCTAAAACACCCTGAATAGAATAATTAACTTGATCCAGAATAGAATTGCACTTTTCACTTTGCTCGATTAAGTCCTCAGACACTTTACACATTCTTTCTTTGAGATCTGAACAAGCCTTTATTTTTGAAAATCTTTTCTCTTCTATTTTTTTCAGGGACGCCTGATATTCGTCATTAATTTGTGATATAACCAAGTCGATGTGTCGGACTGTTTTATCTTTGTGATATTCGCATTGTTCGACACGTGATTTTGATACTTTTCTTATTAATTTGATGTCATTTTTTAGTGGAGTTGCCGTAGCATGTAAAGTAGTTGCATACTGTAGTAAGTCTTGGACTTCATGTCCTTCGTTTTCGTGAATTACTGAGCATTCTTTACAAACATATATATTGCATTTAACACATATCCCCTCGCAAGTTCGTTGTTGATGTTGGATGCAAGATCTATATCCAATAGTCAAAGGCGAAATATGTTTAGATCTTCTGGTTTGATAAACCGAATGGTAATAATTTTCAGTCTTCCCCTTATGCTTTACAAGGCAATCAGAACACATAAAGATTTTGCAATCCTGGCAGTATCTTATTTTATCTGGTTTACCCATAGTGTCACAAACATCACACCTTTCCTCTAGGTTTGCTACCTTTTCTACCACTGATCTAAATGCAAGATTGCCAGGCAATGTCGCAGCATTACCATTGATAACTTCAGTGACAGTTCGACATAGCGCACAACTTAGTTTGTTTTCACGTACAGTCTTTGACAAGCAAGTGAGACAAAAAGTATGTCCACAAGAAAGCATTTTAGGTTCCGTCATAAACTTGTAGCAAATGGGGCACTGAAGGTTTGTGTCCTTGCTGATAAGTCCTGGATGGTAAATATCAATTTAAGAAAAAATAAAACAAAACAAAAATAGTAAGCTTGAGTCAAGGAGATAGAGAATCAAGCTAAACATATATTATTATTTGTTTTTACTGCAAATCGATTTGAAAAAAATACATTTGCAATGGGAAGTGAGAATGGATTAAAAAAAAATCAACAATCAGCGAGTCAAATGAACATAGTAGTCTATTTTTTTTGAAATATCGACAAATCACTCCTGTATTAAGGCTTTAACCTAACGCGGAAATAGTCTGGGTTTATACAGTGCGTCCCAGAAAAAACGAAACCGAGAACTATCGATGTTTTATTATAACTTAATCACAATTATAATTAATAAATGACACATATTTGGAAAGCTTAGATCCTCCTCTTTCATTTAATGCAACTCATATGATGCATATTTCACGCATGAGTGATCAAAAGCAATTTGAAGAGAGGAAACCAAAAAGTCATTTGGCGGGCGGTATCTGAATTTTAAAGGGAAAATTACATTTCTAGAAAGTTCAATTTCTGCCCTTTCATATGAAACCTCAATCGGGAAAAATGAGCCAGGAATAACAAAGTTCTGTTTGTTTAAAAAAATGCTTGCATTTCCATAATTTGATCAAACGAGTTCTTTTTCACTGGCTGCCTGCCGTAGCATCAAACAGAATTGACAAAAGCCTTATCTCCGTTTCGTTGAAGATCAGCCATGCATCAGGTGTTTCGTCTTCTTTGTGCATGGCTGATCGTCAACGAAACGGAGTTAAGTCTTTTGTCAACGCTGTTCGTTGCAACGGCAAGAAGCCAGTACAAACGAACCCGTTTGATCAAATAATGGAAATGCAAGCATTATTTTAAACAAATAGAACTTTGTTATTCCTGGCTCATTTTTCCTGATTGAGGTGTCATATGAAAGGGGAGAAATTGAACTTTCTAGAAATGTAGTTTTCCCTTTAAAATTCAGATACCGCCCGCCAAATGACTTTTTGGTTTCCTCTCTTCAAATTGCTTTTAATCACTCATGCATGAAATATGCATCATATGAGTTGCATCAAATGAAAGAGGAGGATCTAGGCTTTCCAAATATGTGTCATTTATTAATTATAATTGTAATTAAGTTATAATAAAACATCGATGATTCTTGGTTTCGTTTTTTCTGGGACGCACTGTATAGAGAATACACTACTAACGATGACTAAGCACTTCAGAGAAATATTATCCAGGTCATCGGATTCAGGTTAGTCCGCCCAAGACGTATGCATATGTTTCACTTCCTATAAGATGCATTCAAGGCAGCAGTCTTTTACAAACGCTCACAATCTTGAACTAACTACTTTGGCTTTCGCATTCTACTAGGCATCCATTTATACCGTAGTTGAGAGGAAACGTCCAGATAACATGTATTGCTCAAGTACAAGGCGAACGAACCCAGGACCTACATATTTCCAGTCAAATGTTTGAACCATTCGACTTAGAACATGACAATATGTAATTTTAGCTATTTGTAACAGATATTAATTTATCAAGATTTGTCTTCATGTAGTCGATTTAAAAAGTGGAACACTGGATACTATTTGAAGATTTTTTGTTTGTTTATCCAGTAGCTTTATCATATGAGGTTCATTAGAATATTCTTTCGTATGACCAGATATTTAAGATATTTAATGTGGTTATAAGATATATCGCATGTTTAGGGCAAACATAAATATATGTGTTTGAATAACTTGGGCGTAATGCTTTTTTGTTTCTTTTAACAGGCTTTACAAACTATCCATATTGGAGAAGAAACGGAATTCCTTTAAATTACTTACTTCTATTTTGTGCTGCTGCCATATTTTTAGGCGACGAAAAATATCAATTACAATGATATTTAAAACGTCCTTCTGTAGGTCTAGTTGTCAAAACCTAAAGGGAATTTATGCGAAATGGAGGAAAATAATGTTAGCACGGATATACTTTTTTCAATTAAACATTATGCCTCTTACCATAGACATTTTGGAAGGAAAATAAAGTAATCAACTTTCCCTCTTAGTTTAGTGTTTTTTTCGAGGGTTCGTTTGTATTCTCTGTTTTTCTTAAAATCAATCGGCAAAATGAGGGAGCTTTGGTATAATAGTTATACATAAAACCGTAATCAGCAGGTATCTTCACACCCGATCAAGCTACCACAGGGTAGAAAATATTAATAAGTATTGTGATTGCAAGAATGAACATATGAAGCAACCTAAGAAAAGAAAACTTATATTTCAACTTATGACTGAAGATAATATTATATCAAGGATTATGTAAAACATTGGTGACTATTGTATCGCTTTGTGTATGTTGGTTAATAACACAAACATGACAAACATATTTATTCAGTATCCCCCGAATAGTGTTATTAAAAACGAAATAGCACTATGTAAAGGTTGCTTCATTTATTTCAGTCAATTAATTTGCAGTTAAAATGAATCAAATACAAAAAAAATAACTGTGAACTCAAAGGAAATTGAAACCCAACAAACTTTAACTGATAGCATTATTACAAATTGTGAGCCAGGTAAAAATATCTTCAAAATTACTCCTATTTGATTAATACTTAGCAAGGAAAACAAGCTCTCCAATGTTTGCAGTTTCCTTGCTATCCAGAGAGGGGGAGGGGGAAGGTGAGACAGGAGGTAAGAACAGAGGTTTGGTCCCGCGCGCGCCGAAAGGAATTGGTTTCGGTTATTAAACCTCAGTTCGAGGTAAACTGCATGGAAATATACCATCAGTAATAACGAGCAAAAAGTACATTTACCATTTTTCCAAAGCTCGGAATCTTTACGCCCAACTTTGGGTAATGATGTGCCGACCAATATTTGTCAACTTTCCCCCAACTTGGTTAAGCCCTAATAGTTAACATTTTACCCAAGATGATGTTGAACACATTATTACCTTCCAGGTGGGCGATTCTACCCAAATTGTTAACAGTGTACACATTCGATTATGAAATCCATTATTTTGTAATGTAGGCATATCTCTAAAACGCAATTAACAAAAAATCAAAATACCAAACTTCAAAATACCAAACTTCGGAAACGATGAGGGTTTTTAATACACAAATTACATTCATGAAAAGTTCATATACCTACCGAAATTAGATGACACAAACAGCTCAAGTTCAGTGAACAGTAGGATTTTAAAAGCGATCGTGCCAGTCAGGCCCTTCGTAATCTATACTGTGGTGCGATATAAATGACTTCTCAAAATGTCAAGCACTATTTGCATACTGAGTGAACCTTGTACAGGCATTTTGCACATGTGACCCTGGTTCTGGGTCATATTTGCAAGGTGCTCACACGTAGGCATGACACACCCTATACAAACAATTTCCTCCCGTACATATAATAAGTGTTTTTCCATATTTAAACAATTAATCAGCCCCTGAATATCATCACATTATTATCGTTGATATTTTGTCCTCAGATAGGCACTGTTAGGATAGGCTAACTAGTTACTTGAGAGAAAATCAAGGTAATAACCGATTGAAAATTGGACAACAACATTTTTTTGCTTGTTTTTAAGTTGAGTTTTGTATAAATCTTCGTTTAAATAAAGTGTAAGGATTTTTCATTGTTAAATTAAAGATTCATTAAATCATCAAATATTGGAGGTTTTTCTTGGAAATGTTTTAATACTATAACACGAATCTACAAACTACCATTCATTCTAATGAGCAATAGCAGGCCTCCACGACGATCACTCCGTATAAAATAGGGAATCACCTCCAACAAACAACAAGATAAAATATAGGACATGTCACAAAGAGTTTTTAGTGGGTCTAGCGGATAAGTTTTCGGACTGTGAATCACAAGGTACTTGGTTCGAATCCCTGCGGCCTCACTTAAGTCATGTGGAAAAACATAACTCTACATTCGCCATATATATATATATATATATACGGTCAAACCTGCTTTAGTGACCAGCTGTCTACAAAGACCACAATTTGTGTTTCCTTGAAAATGGTTTCTCATTGAAACATGTACTAAATGAACCTGTCTACAAATATCCCTTCTTTTGTTCCCTTTGGGCGGTCGCTATAGACAGGTTTGACTTCTATACATTTATATATAATGCGAAGAGATTTTGATCGGCAACATCTTTAAAAACATTTACCCTTGTCAGTGAAATGTCCTAGGTAATTGGTTAGTAGTAATGAATAATTCTATTTCTCATTCATTGTTTTCCCTTTTTCGCCATCAAATTGACGTGCTATGCCCTCAGATGTCTTGTTTAGGTACCTTTTCAAATTTTCGGAATTATGAACCCTATTTCATTTTCGGAATTATGAACCCTATTTCATTTTCGGAATTGTGAACCCTTTTTCATTTTCGGACAAACGAACCTTCGGAATTATGAACCCTTTTCATTTTCCGGAATTATGAACCCTTTTTAAGTTTCGGAATTACGAACCCTATTTCATTTTCGGAATTACGAGAACCCTATTTCATGCTTATCTTAAACAGTGGTATTTGTTTCAAACAAAGTAAACAGTCAGAATATAAGATTAAATATCGCTGTTATGATGAGAAGTCCATTAATTGAAATCAAATTAATGTATTGACAAGATCCCTGGTTCAGGCAAACGTGTAACGGTATGTATTCATGGCGACGTGCAACGATTCACGGCGTCCAAGATGCACATGATTGTTTGCCTTCAATTGGCAAGCTATTTGACTACACTTTATCCATGACACATTTTTGTTTATGTAGTTCTTATTGAAGTTCATGTATATATACACAATGCCATATCAGATTTTGACCAATCTATATGTATATTTCAAAACTTAAATATAGAGGTGCACATCTTCGTCCTTTGTTTGATTTGCATATTATGGTGTTTTAAGCTGTTTTTTTAATTGTTTACCAGTTTATATTTATGATTATTTTTTTCTTTTCTCAGAGACAGTAGATTTTAAATAAGTTCATTCCCTCCCCCTGAATTGATATGTTTCGGATGGAAATTAATATAATGTTATAAATTAGTTTTGAAACTAAAGTCTCAACTAAATGATACCTATTCCATGAGTTTAAGTTTGAAATGAATACAAAACGTTTACTCTTGAAGTGAAAGATATGATAAATCTAGATACAATCAGATATGATATCAATTGCTTTTTTATAATATTGGTGATGATACAAACACCCGCTTTGTAAAAATCGCTTGCACGCTCTATCTCCCATTTCTCCTTTCGCATACTCATACTTTGGCAGTGAAGTTCAAATAATCATTTATTGTTCTTATCCACCGGCGCTGGGTGATGGTAGTTGAGAAAACATTTAAACATAACACGCTGAACTCTATCAGCATTGTCAATATAGTAATCTTCAATTGCTCATTTTATTATTAGAGGGGGGGAAAGAGGAGAAAAAGAAGGGGGAACAAAATGGGAAAACAAGGGGAAAGATTTTTTTGTTGTGCTTAAAAAAGCACCAACAAAAATAAGTGTTCCTTTTTGCTCATCTGACCGTGATTAGATACCTTAAAACCTCTGAGCTTCCGGGGGCTCTGCCCCCTGGATTTCACCTAGGGCCAAAAGTCAGGCGCCTGAATGCTCATCTGACGGTGAATTCAATGCCTTAAACCCCTGGGCTCCTGGGGGCTTCGCCCCCTGGACCCCACATCAATTAATGACCTACCAGTGCCACAAATAAGGTATCAAAATATGCTCATGTGACCGTAATTAAATGCCTAAACCCCTTGACTTCCGGTGGCTCTGCCCCCTGGACCCCACCTAGGGCCTTAAGGCGGACGGCTGGATGCTAATCTGACGGTAATTTAATGCTTAAAACCCCTGAGCTTCTGGGGGCTCTGCCCCCTGGACCCCCACACGCCAATTCGTGACCTGCCAGTGTCACAAATAAGGTATCAAAATATGCTCATCTGACGATAATTTAATGTATAAAACCCCTGAGCTTCTGGGGACTACGCCCCCTGGACCCAACTTCAATTTGTCCTGCCAGTGTCACAAATAAGGTATCAAAATATGCTCATCTGACCGTAATTTATTGCCCCAAAACTTTGAGCTTCTGGGGGCTCCAATCCTTGATCCCCGCCAAGAAACGTTCAGCGAGGCCTGCATGTAAGAGTGGTGTGATGGGGATTTTTTTTTTGGTCTACCCCCCCCCCCCACCCCCTCCACAAACGTTTTTGCCACTGTCGGTGTCACCATTACGTACCAATATTTGGCTCGTATAATTTCAAATTTGCCCCCCCCCCCTCTTAGAAATCCTGGATCCGCGCCTGTGCACGCAAGTCCATCATTTTATCATACTACAGGAGTAGAGCTAAGATAATAATAAACATCTGTTGGAAGTTGGTGATATGGGGGGATAAAGCAATAAAACATAACACAGTGAACTTCTCTAAAGCAGGGTCATTTGTAAGCAGGGTTAAACTTTTATTATCGCTAATATCATTCCAATAATGAAAAAAATAAAACACTCCACAATCATCATTTGCCAAAACAAATCCTCCTTTTTATCAATATCAATAATGGTAAATTCGTTGTTACCTATCAGCACTCGGTGATGCTAGTGAAGAAGAACCCCCCCCCCCCCCCTAAAAAAAAAAAAAAAACAGAACTTATTTATGTATACTGAAGAGGGGATAGAATTCATGAAAACAATTTTAAAAGACAAGAATTGTATTCCGACTTGTACCTTTAGCACGACAAATATTCAAAACATTTCGAAAATGACAGAAAAAATATATAAATCTGGCATAATTATGTCACTATACCACTATTGTGGTTTCGTACCTTTAATGTATAGCCCCATTTGTTTGGTATTTCTGAGCTTTACTGTTCTTTAGAAGTCTGTAATAATGATGTCACTGAATCACCATTGTTATCTCGTACCTTAATGCCCTGCCTTACCTCTCAGTGTTATTTAGGGTACGCGTAGGCAAGTTCCCACCCGTCGAAAGCACCCCCTATCTCCTATGTGTAAAGTAAAAGGGCCGGATGTTTGTGTATTATTACGGGCCGGACTTTTTTTTTTGTTGCGTGAAAAGTACCCCTTTACCAGAGATTTTGGGAACACGAATGCGGTCCCTCCAACCCCTGGGTGAAGGGGGGGGGGGCTTTAATTTAGCCCCATTTTTCTCGCATTTCTGAGCTTTTTTTTTTATAGACATGTTAGAGGCGTGCAGTTAGTATAAATCAAGTGGTTTTATATTCCCTGGGAAAGCCCTATTTTTCTTTGTAATTGATTCCATCAAACTAATCCTCTACGTTTGACTTCTATCACAATTAAAAATGCATTTTCTTTTTTTTTTCCTTTTCAATTATTAAACTTGAAGGTCATTGCAGTGTAAATATCATAATTCATAATATATCTCGCCTGACATTTACTCCGATGTTTATCATCAAAATTGTTACTATAATGTTGATGATATAATTCGTGTGCCGTGCCAGGCAATACATGTATGTGGAAACTAAATATCAGATGAGGTGGAGAATATACATTGGTCATACTCTTTAAGCACTCCTCTCTTTTGAATATTCCCAAACCTTATTTAATCCCCCAAATACCAATAGTTTTGCAAATAACTATATGTTTTCCCCTTCCATTTGTGAGATTTATATTTGCAACTAAATATTTTACCCTTCAGAAATTGTAACTCTTTCATAAAGGCAAAAGGGAAAACTTCAATTTCAAGGAAGCTTTAAAGAAACGACCGTGATGAAATGGCAGCTATTTATGTTTATCTCATCTGCAAGAAAAATATTTTCAAGCTGACGGGCAAGAAAGGGAGTTAAACCATTCTGGCGCATTCATATTCCCAAACGGAGATGGCGCCATTATATCTTGCTTGCAACAATAATATCTAGTATATTTTACATATCACTGCGCTCTGTCATGCAGGAGATTATCATTAAATAATAAACATTGGTGAGGATTTACAAAACGAAGAAGACAATAACGATCTGGCGCTGCTCAGTGGCTTGACGGGCTCACGATCAATTGGGCAAAAAGAATTTCCATTTTCGGTTTAACTTAATACAATTTGGAGTGGACTTTAACAAATTATTATTATTATTAATTGCGCATGATAACTAGAAGGAAATTCATGAATACGTCGCCTTGGTAACGGTCGTCCATCATGCTATTTTCATGTTTTTTCAGCTGAGGAAGATTTTTTTTCAGCTAAGGGAAATGTGTTCTCGTCCAGATTCTGGTCGATTAAATTAAAATCTCCACCAACGCAACGCGATCTCCTCCTACTTGCTGCAAGCCAAAGAGGGCGTGTTCCCCTAATTTATACCAGATCCATTGATTTGATAGGAAAGTTTGGCCAACCGGTTTTAGATGGGTTCAATTTTGGCGAGATAAGAACAAATAGATATGTTAGATTTATTTCATAACATCAAAATAATGTATAGTAAGTAAGATGTGCCAGTCACATTATTCACAATTCATGTGTGTGCTGTTTTGCTTTATTAGAATGTGAATCGATGTTATTATCATAAGACATGATTTAGAGAACATTAATAATAATAAATTAATAATTAATAATAATTAATAATCTCTGCTCTTCTGAACATTTCTTTCCAAAAGTACTTTCCAATGTTGACGAGGGGAAGTATGTTAAGCATATCGTACTCTTTACAGCGCATATACACTTATTGTGATATGCGCTATATAAGTACTGTATAATATTATAATTATTATAATGCCACTCCTAAATGGGCATAAAGCACAGAGAAAAAGGTTATAACTAAACCTTATAACAAGGGTTATCTTATGACTTGAATATAAAGATTTACCGGTGCTCCCGGTAAATTTGGATAAATTTCAAATAGCTCCTACAGCCGTATAATGGTAGCTGCGACCATGAAAATATCAGAATATGTAGTTGGGGTATATAATTTCTGTACGGGAATAGCTAATCGGTTGATTTTAGTCAAGACAAAATGTTTTATAGCTTAAATAATATCTTGACCTTGAGAGGGAGCTATACAACACAAAATGTTTATTATTTACAATTTCATAACTTTAGAGTCGATTTCAACCGCGACAACGATCAGTGAATATTGTATATGCTTCCAATATGTTCATTTGAACCAAATTCACGACCCCATACCAAAACTTTGTATTACCTTTAACATAATGGCTGTAAAGTATTACAATGAGAAAAGCTCTTATATCATAATTTTTCCAATTATACCAGATATTTGTTAAAAAGCCACGAGGGAATTTATTTCTTCAGTCTTTCTTGTTATCTTCCATTACAGACGATATGACCTCTCGGACCAAATCCAGAAACCGTACCAAAAACTATGAGAGAAAAACTGAAATACGAATATGAAGTTTATAGCTATGCAGTCAGCAGGTTTAATCGGTTAAAACATGATGTATTTGAAAAGGTAGTATTGAATAATGTAACGATAACGTCCAGTTATTATGCTTTAATATAAACTGCCCAAATACAATACGAGCACTAGAAACTTATTCCATGGTTATATAAGAGGTATGGAGGGCGGGGGCGAAGTGCCCCTCTATTATGGTCTTGTAAAGATGTAAAGGGGGTTGAAACGACACCCCCTCCTTGTTAGACACATCATCTGCCTTATCGCATTTAGCCTGTCTAGAAGGGTTTTCTACAGTCCCATGATACACTGATAATATGTAAGTTTACATATGTACGCTATAATGGAGTATAGTGACCAAGTGAGAAATGTTGGTGTATACAAATGATGCACAGGTTTGAGTGCGTCGGTAGGGATTGTGTGCACAAGGTACCTTTGAATGGTTTTAGATCAAATTCAAAGGTACCGCGTGCACACAATTCCACTGACCCACGAATTGAACCTGTGAATCATTTGTTTTATAAGATGGGGCCCCAAAAATTGTCAAAAATACAAAATTTTGTAATTTTCCAGATTTACCGGATGCATGGCAAAATCATGCGTCCGGTAATTTTTTTTACCGGACGCATGATTTTTTTTTACCGGACGCATGATTTTTTTTACCGGACGCATGTTGTTTTAACCGGGCGCATGATTTGTAAGTTATCATGAGATTAAAAAAACAAAAAAAACAATTGTCAGTGCACATTTAACTGTAAACTTAAAAAAAAAAAAAAAAAAATTATATAATTTCTTTTTTTTTGGTAACAGATTATAATTATCAAAAAACACGAAAAACAAATAATTATCACCCAAAAAAAAATTATCAAAAAAATCATTAAAACAAAAAAATTATATAAAAAAAAAAAAAAAAAAAAAAAAAAAAAATAATAATAATATTTTAAAAGAAAAGGATATCGGTGGTATCGATCGCCGATATCGCGTGCATCCAGTAAAATTAATTACATGGTAATTGACCAATCAGATTGCAGGGATTCTTCTACCCATCTTATAATTGTTATTGTGTAACTGTGCATTTTAAAGGGACTTTGTAACATTGTTCAGATGAGAGATAGTGGTGCTAAGGTAGTGACTTCAATGCTAGATGGACAATTAAAGATAATCTGAAAATTTGAGCGAAAACGGACCATTATTCATGGTACAAATTGGGAAAAACTGATCCGATTGATTCCTTAATTCTCCCAACTATATTAATACAATTGAATTACATTTTAGGTGAATGGAAATCTCACAAAGCAATAAAATGGCTCTACATTCCATTCCAGACATTTAAGTGTTGACAGATTTTGTATAGCCTGTTTTTATGTCTTTTTTTCATGGAAAAACGGTTGGGAAAATTCAAAAATGGTTGGGAGAATTTAGATCCATACATACACACATAATTTTACGTGTTTTGCATCCTGATTCAACAGATTTGTGAAATCAACCATCACAATGTTACTAAGTACCTTTAATGCAGCACTTACATTCATATCACTCTTTAATTAAAAAGTGTTTATTGTGTTATGAAAACATATTAACTCCCACTTGATATATGGAAGTATCTGCTCCCTTGCTTTTGTCCTTGTTAATGTAAACAGGGTTATACAGTGTTAAGAAACACTGCGTTTATGAAGATACGAGGGATTGTTCCATTTCGAAATGCAATGTAGAGCAATATAAAGCCTGTTATACGTTGTTGTAATTCTCATTAATTACATATATTGTTCTCCTTCGTGAGGGGTCGGGACGAGATTAGACTTTCCCCCATTTAAGTTATTGGCGGGCGTGTGGCCCCTTCAACATCCTCCCCACGGAATGAGCTTCCAACGTAGTTTAATAAACATGTGTTTAAAGTAAACGCAAGTTGAAAACGTCATATTATTAACGGTTATGCACAAAAGGCAGAAAAAGACCGAAATATTGACACCATCAGGTGTTTTTTTTTAACGCTTAGGTTGTTGAATCTTATCTATTTATTCACGTATTTTGCATTTCGATACCGGAATGTGTTCGTAAATTTCCACCTTTCATTCACCAATGTGATTAATTTTTGCTTTTGTTTAACACGTAAACGATTAGCTCAACTCAATCAGCACATCAACTTCCAAAAATAACGAAAAAGAAAACCATGTATTATATTTTTTCGTCAAAAGAACTCGCTTGAGGGGCGTATAGAGGAGTCGAGGAAAATAAAAGGAAAGAGACGATAAAGGAAGGATTTAAAAAAAAAAAAAAAGAGCCTTTTTTGTCTCCTTTTGTCGGTGTTTGTACACAATAAATGAGGTCAAATGAAAGGAGTAAATGAAAGGAACGAAAAAAAGGTCGACCTCGAGAAGGTTGTGTGCAGAAGAGTCGAGAGTGTAGTGCTGAAAAGAATTCCACGAAATAAGACACCCAATTCCTTCGCATGATGCACAATAAGATATCAAGAAGATAAACAGAAATAAAAGACCCTGGCATAACGACGAAAGGCATAAACCATCGAGGCACTGATAGTCAGGGTAAAGCTAGTTGAAAGCTCTAAACCTGGTATTCACGTTTCCATTTCATAATCTCTACAGCGGTCGTTGATGGCGCCTCCTCATTTTTCGATTTCATCAGATCGAAGGTTGACAGTGACCGAAAATTCAATTATATCTAAGACACATTTAAAGAAACAGGTGATCTACACCCAGTATTTCGTAACAACATATTTTCAACATAATATACAATTAAAGAATGATAGCATTTGATTTCGGCCCTTTCAAACAAACGACTATAACTACTTGCGCCATGGCAATGGCAGTGACGAAAGAAGGGGGATTTTTTTTTTTTTTTTTTTTAATTATTATTATTATTTTTTTTTTTTTTTGGGGGGGGGGGATACATCATGAAAAGAAGATGATATGTCCCCCTTGCTTCACTGTTCCCCCTCATCGATGGTCTTGTTAACTCACATTTGGTATGTGAATTCTAAGTCTTGACAGAGTTTTCGAGAAAGCATTGGATTTTCTCGTATGATGCCATGACTGTGCTACATACCAGCGTGGATTTTGTTTGGGATCAGTGGATTGAATAAAAAAAATATTCTCTCTTTCAAGGAAATGACTTACAAGCATACCTCGTTGTAGAAAAATTATTTGTTGTAATAACTAAATTGTTTTCAATAAAATCATATTTCCATGGAATATCGGGTAAAAATATAAAATGATAAGGAAATCCTGTAATTTACTATACGCATAATAAGGAACGCGTAGCTACATTGGTAATGGTAGCACATGCCCCTTCCCCCACCGAATGGCAAGCAAATGAAAGAATGAAAGAAAACATAAATAAAAAGAAGAAAATAAATAAAGAAAAAGGAGAGTGAGAGGGGTGAGGGTGATATGGAGAAGAGTGACAGGAGCCTATACACCATTATTCCACCATGCAAATCTGGTGTGGCGCTCCACATGCCAGTGCCCCCAACAATCGTTGTACCCGTTTTACACCAATGGGTCGATCTGAAATGGGGCATTGCTGTGGCACTAGTCTTGATTGTTGTGTAAGTAACACTTCGTTTTAATATGCAGACTACACGAATAGTTATGCAACTAACGTGACGTTACATATCCGGTAGACAATACAATCATCTTTTACTTATGAATATTTTCCAATGCATCTCTTCATATTTTTGTATAAATTCTGTACTGCATGCTCATAAATCCCGTCAGTCCATATTCTATCTATACCAGAGGCTGTGATTAAGTTTTCGTTCACAATAGGGTTTAAACAAAAACATTTAGTCTTAGGTCTAAGTATGCTCTTGGACGGACTTGAATGAATATAGTGCGATTCCTCCTCAGAGGCTGTGATTAAGTTTTCGTTCACAATAGGGTTTAAACAAAAACATTTAGTCTTAGGTCTAAGTATGCTCTTGGACGGACTCGAATGAATATAATGCGATTCCTCATGTCTAGAGATTCCCTTTGAGAATCGCTTCAAAGGGTCTTGATGGCGCCACCATAATTTCCGAATTCATGAGATTGAAGGTTGAAATAGAACAGAACAAAATGCACAGGAACTGTTGGTTCTTACCAAAACCTTTCCTAGAACATTTCCACTGAGTTATATTGTTCATTTCTCTGACAATATACTACAATAATTAGTTTTTTTTATTTTTAATAAATAACCTGCATTTCAAAATTTGTACGTATTATCAGCGGTCTATACCTACAGAGTCGTGTTCCTACCTCGTTAATTTGCATTTGATGCACCTAGACTGGTATAATAATAATAATAATATGTCTTGTTTACCCAGGGTAGCCTCATCAGTATTCATACTGTTCTCCCTGAGGGCCCTGCAATCATATTATTACCCCGGTCATCGGATTCTGGCTTACCCGCATACAATGTATGCACATTCTCCACTCCCTGGGGAGCATTCCAGCCAGTGCATCATTTTTACAAGCGCACACTTGCTAATCTAAGCACAGTAGCTTTCGCATCCTACCGGGTACCCATTTAACACCTGGGTGGAGAGTGGCAAATGTAGTTCAATGTCTTGCCAAAGGACATTAGTGCCGCGTTGGGACTTGAACCGCGGACCTTGTGATCCACAGTCCGGTGACATATCCACTCGTCTACGACACCTCTATATACTGGTACCCAGCATTGGGACGTACGCTGCTCAACTGAAAGGATCTGAAATATCGAGGAATACTACTGGTATTGGCCAAAATTCCTCTGTCATTAAAGAGAAGGTTGAGTTCTGGGAAGAGATGCAAAATAATTTGTGAGCGTTATCATTTTATTATGCAAATGTGGAAGAACATCAGATAAAACTGTTCCCTAAAAAGCATGGCTCTTCAAATGCCTTAATATTCTAATTATGACAAGTAACATCATAGAAATCGGGCCAGATTTGTATGCCACACGTTCGTGTAGTCCCATATACATCGTTCTCTGTTCAATGCTTGTAACTTTACCAAGAATGAGCCAATTTTCTTGTTAGTTTGTTGATTCCAGAACCTTGCAGTACACACCAAGTGTTCTGATCGACTCCACAACGTTTCTTTCACAACGGAATTGCATGACCAGAACTCAACTTTATCTTAAAGTTCAGTAATTCAAATATTCATGTGTATTGAACTATTTAGTTTAACTTCTGTACTGAAGATGGCGACATTTTTGTTTGCAAGAGAGAGAGAGAGATAGAGAGAGAGAGCGACAGACAGACTGATAGAGAGGGAGAGACAGGCAGACAGAGAGGGAGAGAGAGAGAGAGAGAGAAAGAAAAGGGAGAAATGAAAGTCAGCTCACCTCCCTGTATAAAAACCTCACTCCCTTCTTGCCCTCCTTTCTTTCTTTCCATCCACTCTCTCTCTCTCTCTCTCTCCCCCCTCTCCATTTCTCTCTCCCTCTCTCTCTCTCTCTCTCTCTCTCTCTCCCCTCTCCATTTCTCTCTCTCTCTCTCTCTCTCTCTATCTCTCTTCCCTGCTTCTATTTATTTCCCTATTTGTCCTTGTCTTCCTTCTTCCCCATGCCTCTCGTTCTATCTCTTTCGCTCGCTCTCTCTCTCTCTCTCTCCTCCCCTCTCCCTCTCTCTCCTCCTCCCCCCTCTCTCTCTCTCTTCATTCCCTTTCCTTCTCGATCACCCTACTCGACTCCAATCTCCAGTCCATCTCGCTCCTATCTCTCCCTCATTACATTCGCCTGTTTTTCCCCTCTCCTTCTTTCTACATGTAAACTTCTTGAATCACAGGATCACAAAATTATTTCAATGTGGTGTAGAAATAACATATTTTACTCTATCCCTGGATATTGCGTTAACGTGGCATAGTCAATTGATGTATCTTTTGGCGACACCTTTGTTGACCGAAGGCCGAATATTGTGTCTTCCCGGCCGTGGAACATTTTCCTTTCTGACGGTTCATGGAAGAAAAGAAAAACGAATGGAAGAATGAACTGTAACTTATGGTCTCGTTGATATTTCAATTTTACTTCAGTCTTTCGGCCCTTTAGTCAAATAAGTTTTGCCATCTGATCATCCGACTAATGATATTAATGTCCTCGTTTCCGTTAGAAACGTTTATTAACACATATAGATGGGCATTAATCATTGTTGCATACGTAGGTCGAAACTAAATCAAGTCCGTATAAGTTTGTGAAAGGGAATTTATCAAGCAGTGAAGGGGGTGCGGAACACTCTCACAGCTTTTCTCAGAGATAAATGATTTCCGATAAATTAAACCCTTATGGAATTGATTAAGTGACATGTAAATGTCCTTATTTAATTACCAGATATCGTTAATATCATGTTCATGGTCTTGAAGCTATTAAAGATGAGGGTGAGTTAAATCTGGTAAAGATGAACAAATAATTTAATAGCTTTCTCATGCTTTTTATGTAAGTTGAGGACAAATGATGGAATTTATGTCATCTGAAATAGAGATTTCTTAAAATGCCTTCTTATTCGAGATATGATAAAATTAGATCAAATATTAAGAATGTTCACGACAAATGTATTTTCAAACCCATATACGCATAATATATGCAGTGAATGCGACTTTAAGCAAAAGTGAGTCAAATTCTTTTATCTTTTCGATTATTCAAAAATCTCAAAGTAAAATCACATCTATAAACCTTTCAATTGTGCTTCGAGGCACTTTTGTATTCTGTAATCTCATGACCAGAACTCAACTTTATCTTGAATATGTATCCTTTTTTTATTGGTTTTACATTGTCTGTTGATGGCGACATGCAGGGGCGGATCCAGCCGGCGGCAAGGGAGGGGCCCGATAGGGGGCCCAAAGATAAAAGCAACGGGTCGTATAATAATAGCACATGGATACGATAACTATGACCGCCAAAATGACCACAATGCGATAGTGTATGTGCTTTGCTGGTTTTAGTGTTATTGGATATAAAGTAGTTCCCGTTGTATAACTAAAACCATCATTGGATTTATTGATATAAATATTGAACTTTAAATAAAAGTGGTACTAGAGCAAATATTTGTTGGTCCTAAAATTCTACTGTTGTAGACAGGATCAGTTACAAAGTCACTGCATTCACACATTTGTTTAGGTTGGCTGAATGTACAAATGTAGCACTACAACAATATACAAAGAGTTTTTGTATGCGTAGATTGCTCCTCCTTGTTTGTTGCCCGTGAGTTCATGGTCCTCTCAGTTGATTTTTATCGACGATTTGTTCCTCAGCTGTGAAATAAAATAAAATGAAAATAACCTAAAATGTCAATATTCAGATATATATCCATACCTAATTGCGTGCTGGCATAAGATGAAGACGCAAAACTTAAACAAGAGAAGTATGATGTTTTGTAATCCAACAATTCTTGTATTGAGCTCATAAGTTTTCGACGTTACTTATTACGTTTTGAATTTGAATTTGAATTTATTAACAACAACACATCACAATAATGACAGTACATATGAACAATCATACAATGCAAAAAACAAAAAAACAAAAATAATACTGATACATGTATACATAACATAAGAGTAATGTCGATTGAACAGTAATGGTTTTAAAACGATATTTTTTAGACATACATCTGCATACCATTAAATGTACAAAAGATATATACTTAAATATGTATATTACTATCTTTAGGTGAAGTTGTTAATGGGAACTAGAAGTTAGCACAAGTGCTAGTCGAGCCTAGTTCCATTCTTTGGCAATTTTTTTTTCTGTTAATTTGTTTTTACATATGAATGTAAAACTTGTTTGTTTTGTATTTACATATATACAGCAAAATAATACAATATCATGTAACTTTTTTTCTTTACTAAAATGAAAAAATAAAAATAAAAAAGCTTAAGCGTTAAAGCATTATAATGAAAGAAAAAAAATCTTTGAAGAAAAAAAATCATCAATGTGTTCATAAAAATGAAAAGGATGTATTAATAAAATAATCATACACATGTACGTACATGCACAAATCCTGTAAAAGCTTAAGGCCGCTATAAGTGTATACATATATAAAATGGAGACAAGTAATATGAAGTGATTATGACCAAAAAAGTTAAGAATAATAATCCCTATGGCATTTACATAGCAATGCGCAAATAGTGTATACGTAAGTTAGAATCGCTTTACTCTCAAATAAATGTCTCAGTGAAAAGTTTGAACACGTTACAGAGACTTCACAATTAAGTAATAACATGTACAACAATACTGAATATGATGGTAAATGTCTGCACAGCTTATCCATGGATGGGAGTGTATGTGTATATGTATGTGTGGGGGATGAATCTAATTTACTTTGAATTCTTAGACATGCATGTACTTGTGGTGTCTACATTTTCATCAAAAGTAGTTTGCAACAGGTAGAATTTATTTTATATATAAATGATGTTTGCAATGTTTAAAAAGTGCTAGAACTGATATTATTTGCAGATAACAACAGTTTGTTTATTTCTCATCAAGGTATTGTTTTTCTTTAAAATTTATAGTTAATGCATAATTTACTAAACTGATTGATTGGTTATATAAAAATAAACTTGTAATCAATATGAAGAAAAAAAACAGATTTTATTATTTTTACAAACAACAAAAACATCGATGCTACTCAAATTAGGGTTAAAGTTTAATAAGGAATCTGTTATTGAACAAAAAACACATTTAACATTTTTAGGAGTCACAATCGATGATAAATTAAATTGGAAGGAACACACTAGTGTCATCTGCCATCAGACCAGGTATTCAGATATTTTTCATATTCCAGGGGTAAGGACACTAGTTTCTCAAAATGCTATTTTCTTCAGGGGGCCACTGAGCCCATCACTGAATAGTTATAAAATCAAATTTAAATTGTATTTACAACAATACTCAATAGTACATTAACCTATAACTTTACTTTTCATCAGACAGATCAATACGTTTGTGTTTGTGTGTATGGGAGAGAGTGTATGTGTGAATGCAAATCATTTCCATTTTCCCCTTTTTATTAAAAATAAATAAATTAAAAAAATGTACATAGTCTTGTATACGATCACTGGAGACAGACCTTTTCATAGGGCCCGGCCTTCCTGTTTCCAAATACTTTCATTAATGTACATGTTGTAGAAGAAAAAAATCCCCTTGTTCTTCATGTCTTCTTCGCTAGTGTTATTCTCAAATTTTATATTGATAAATGTATCATATTTGAACTTTTATATGTTTGTTTTCCTAAAGAATACTAAAGAAGGATTACTAGATTTTCAGATTTGAAAAACGGTTACATGTTATGTGTATACCTGTTATCATTGTTCAACAATTTTATGTTTATTCTGTGTATATTGATGAATACTATGTTTTATTCCTATTATGTTATTGTTCCAAATACATTCTTGTTTTTGTTTTATCAACACTCTGACCAGGATACTATATAAAAGCGCTTTGATAAGAAACAATTACTAAAACAATATTTCCATTAAAAGAAAGCCTTTTGCCAGTGATCAAAACTCTAAAGAAAGATTTCTTTGAGAACTCGTTCGCGTGCATAGTGTTTTTTCAGGTAAAGTGATTTAGATTGTTATTTACTTTTTGGAGGGGCCAATATTTGTAGGTTCTCAGGACAAGGATTTAAACTTTTTGTTAAGGCTGGACTTATGTCAGCTTAGTAGAGCAAGAAAATGGTTTACAACTAAAATGCAATGTCTATATTGTAATATAGAATAAAATAAAATGAATAACAACGTGACCATCGCTCTGCTCGAATAAAAGTAATTGTTGCCCAAATAAGGGAGTTCCCCCCTGCTTTCTACGACCAGATCTGAATGGGGAGGGGGGGGGCATCCCGTTTATTGCAGACCCACTTGGAGTATTTGAAATGCTCATTTAATGGATATATTCACTAATTAATGTTGAAAAAGAATACATAATTTACCTGTTTTGTCATTTGTTCTCATAGAATATGAAGGATATCAAGTTCTTTGTTCAATATTAAGGATCTTGGTGTGTAAAGAGCTGCAGAAAACGGCGAATAGTAAAGAAGAAAATACAAAAACTTACAAAACTATCTAGATTAAGAAAGATAATTTTCTCTATATATACAGCTAAGAATTTTACAAATTTTACAAATGATTTATCAATCTAACATGTGTCAGTGGTAGTTATACCAAACAATCATGAGTTACAATGTCTCCAGTGCAAAAGAGAAGCAAAAGGCATACGCTTATTGTGTACTGATGCTGTTCAACGCGCGCTCCTTGTAACATAACGAACTCTGCTCTGGGCCTTGTCTTAGACAATGAACGGTACAACCTATGCTCTGCTAAGTTTCGTCTTGTTTTGGAAGGAAAACATTCATAAAAGGACACATTTTGTGAAAATATCATCGCCATAGAGACATCAGAGAGACATCAATGTATTGGTTTGGAAATTAACTGGAAATTTTACTCGATTGGAAAGATAATCATTCCGGGAAAGTGTTTTGTGTTTGAGCTGTTACACTCCGTTCGAATGATTGGATATCACCATAGTCCCACCTGTGTAATCATTGAAACTACACTCCCAAATGGGGGATATTGACGTCATTGAAACTGAGATAGGCCAATGAAATGCTGATATGGTGAGAAAGTTATTTGACAATACATTCTTTTTCTACTTGAACTATGAACGTATACCGTGAAATATGGCTAAGCAACTTAAGATGAACACATGTAAGGGTATACCAGGACATCCGAACTTTAAATACAAGTTTCCCAAATATATTACCAAATCAAGCCTATCGATAGCTATCTCCCACCTTCGCATCGCGTACCTTAACCAAGGAAGGGACACTAATGAAACTGAATTCATTGAATGTGAATTGTGCCGCATTCTCCCAAATTTAGAGAAAAATATCTCCAAACACTTTGCCCTTACAGTTGGTATCAATGAAAACTTAATATCTGATGTTTACATTGGAAACGAGGAAGAAGACAGCCATGTTGAACAAGATGATAGTTTGACCAATAAGCCGCAAACAATAGATTGCCTGATAGAGATTGACGTTCATGAAAGCCCTCTATGCATTTGGTGTGGATCGTCTACAGAGAGCGATTATGATAAGCCCTTGTGTGAACGATGCGTGGCAATTCCAGATAGACTGGATGCTATTGAATGCCAACTATCCTTAATCGACATTAAAAAGAGTGCCCAAGTTAATCCAACTCCAGAATCGAGGAGTAGTGAAAAGATTGAATGCGAGAACGCAATCAAACGGACAATGCAGAATGAGAATGTTAGTGAATGTCAACCGAAAGAGAAAGAGACAAACACTGACCCTCCTACCCAGGAACGAGAGGTGAATGACCCCGTAGCCACCGACAGCAGAGAAACAGTGAACGAGCATGAGCCTCAGAAATCAATTGAAAATCTACAAATGGGAACAAATGGAAATGATCAAAATCCGAACTTAACCACAAAAACACTGACTCATCAACTTCAAGACTATAAGAATAAACAGAGTAAACTCTTCAAGAACAAACAAAAGGCTGACGTATTGTTAATCGGAGACTCAATGCTTCGTAAAATAAACCCCTTAAAACTGTCTCGCTCCAAACGAATCTCCTGTAAAACACTCCCTGGAGCGAAAGCTGAAGACATATGTGACATCGCAACACAAATTGCCAAAGATCAAGCAGTTACAGAAGTCGTTATTCATGTCGGGACAAATAATCTAAGAGACAGTCAACCCGATGTGATAGCTACAATGATTGAATCTACAGGATTACACCTCCTTAGATCCTGTCCATCGGTACAGATTATAACTATCAGCTCCATTGTACCTATAAATGAGGGATCTACAGTAGATATGAAACTACAAGAGACCAACGATCGCCTGTATGGTCTCAAGGCAAAGCATGGATGGCTCTACATAGACAACGCAAACATCAACTCCAAGTACCATATTGGATATGATGGTGTCCATTTAAACGACGAGGGTGTGAGGATGTTTGCACGGAATCTCATCGGCCACGTACGAGGTAACCTTCAGCCTCGTCATCAGGAGACTTCAGTTGGTCTTTACCATGCCTTTGACCAGCATTTCCCAGAGTTAACAACTTCGATTCCCAGAACGACATATCCACTCTACAGGCAAATGAATGATGATCTACAACATACGATGGCAGCTGCTGAATATGATGATGGTCGCTATGATTCCCTACCACATCAGAGTTTGGCTCATCAGTATCCTATCTACAGTGACGCAGTGAAGCGTGACGATTACCATCGGCAAGGCTCCTCCGGCACATACTTTGGATGTTACAACTGTGGTGAATACAACCACTCTCGATCAACCTGCCGATATGATACGGTAATACAATGTCACAAGTGTAATAACTACGGCCATAAAGCTAAATACTGTTCAGAAATAAATCAAATTTAACATAATGGCCAAGAAGTGTGCGCCGATAATAACACTCTTCAGTTAAACGACCATATAGACCATAATATCCTAGATTTGAAGCAAATGACTGAATTTTCTTTTATACGTAGTGATGACAACAATAAAGTCACTAATGACGATGATATCAGCGATTTTGATGGTAATATTGAAACTGGCTTCGATGACAACGAGGCAAACTTCAGTGAAGAAATAGAATTGGACTTTGACGATGGAGTTGACTTCGATGTCATTGATGCCAGTGAACCCAATTTTGCTGACAAAAACGAAATAGACATTAATATTGGCAATGTATATGACTCTGATTTAGATACTTGTAAATGTAGTCCGGGAACGGAAGAAACCACATTGTTACCTAATAATATTAAATATAATTGTCTGAGAATAAAAAAGAAGCATGGAATAAGAATAGCTCAATTGAACATTAGAACTCTGTTATCTAATATTGACAATCTTCAATTGATGGTTAATGATTTTAAATTTGATCTTATTGCGTTGAATGAAACAAGATTAAGCAGTGAAATAAAGGACGTGCAAATAGGTATACATGATTACTGTATTTATAGGAAAGACCGTAATAAGAATGGCGGAGGGGTCGCAATATACGTTAATGAAAATAAACTTAGCCACAAACTAAGATCAGATCTTCTGGTAAATGATATCGAACTTGTTGCTGTTGAAGTGAAGCAACCTATGTCTTCACCTATGATTGTTTTAGCTTGGTATAGACCCCCTGGAACAAGTATCGAACTATTTAAAGCCATTGAGAATATTTTGTTAAAAATTGACGAGGAACGAAAGGATATCATATTTTTAGGAGATTTCAATTGCAATATACTTGCAGACCCTTTATCTTGCTATACAAAACGATTACTTGAAATTTGCCAAAATTATTCTCTAAGCCAAATGATCAAAGAACCCACGAGGGTAACACCGCTTTCATCTACCCTTATTGATTTAATTTATACTTCTAACTGTGTGAAAGTGGTTGAAAGTGGCGTCATTCATTTAGGAATAAGTGACCACTCACTTGTATATATTGTATGGGGTCGAGTTCGCAAATCATTTCCTAACCATGTGTATAGGACTATAGAACTTATAAGAATTTCAATGTAAATGACTTTTGTGACGACCTAGGTAACATTGATTGGCAAAGTGTTTTTACATGTACTGATGCCGATTCTTCGCTACATGAATTCCAGACAAAGTTTTCAACATTATGTAATTTACATGCTCCGGTCAGAAAAAGTCGTGTAAAAAAAGATCGGAAACCCTGGATAAATGCTGAAATAATTAATCTTATTCATGAAAGGGATAAGTTGAAAGAAACTGCAACGCGAAATAATACTCGTGAGAATTGGAAAGCATTCCGAAAAAGCAAGAATCACGTTATTTATAGAATAAGAACAAACAAAAGAAAAACATTTCAAAAGAATATTAAAGACTCGCAGAGTAATGTTAAGAAAACATGGAAAAATCTTAACATGCTGATACCACGCAAGAATAAAAATGTGAAAATTCAATGTTTAAAAATTGATGGAGAAGAAATTCATGACACGAAAACAATTTCCCAAAAATTGAATGAATTCTTTGTCAAGGTAGGTCCTTCACTTGCTAGTGTCATTCAATGTACGAGGCACGTAAATGCAATCAACAATGTTATGCAATTCTTACCGCATACGCTGACCAATATCTTTCAAATTATCCCAGTAACCATAGATGAAGTGAAAAAACAATTGTTGAAACTGTCAAATGACAAAGCAATGGGATGTGATATGATACCGATGAAACTGATTAAGCTGGCAATTTCCAGTATTAATGAACCTTTAACACATGTTATAAATACCTCTATTAGTACTGGATGTGTCCCTATCGAATGGAAAAAGGCAAGAGTAAGTGCTCTACATAAAGGTGGAACAAATGAACCCACACATTTTAGACCGATATCAATATTGCCAATACTTTCGAAAGTACTAGAACGTGTAGTGTTTGATCAGTTATATGACTATCTGAACAGTAATAATCTAATCAATGTGTATCAATCTGGCTTCCGGCCACTGCACTCAACGGCCACTGCATTGCTGAATTCGACAGATGAATGGCTGAAAAGCTTTGAACAAGGCAAAGTGGTGTGCTCTGTAATGATAGATTTGAAGAAAGCCTTCGACACAGTTGATTTTGATTTACTAATTGAAAAATTAAAATATTATGGTATTGGACAACACACACTTAATTGGTTTACAAGTTATCTGTATGAGAGATACCAAAAAACCACAGTCCATGGTATATCATCTGAGTTTTTACCTATTCAATCTGGGGTTCCACAAGGGTCCATCCTTGGGCCTCTTCTCTTTATTATGCACATCAACGATTTACCCTTAGTACTAAAAAATTGCAAAATAAATATGTATGCTGATGACACTATTTTACATTATGCTAGTAATGACTTTTCTGAACTGGAAAACAAAGTAAACGAAGATTTAGTAAATGTGAACAAATGGCTTGATGTCAATAAGTTAAGTTTAAATATAAATAAAACAGAATACATTGTACTAGGCACAAAAAATCGTCTAAAACTAGCTAGTAATACAAATTTGAATATAAACATAGATGGAACCCCTCTGAAAAGAGTTAATACATGCAAGCATCTAAGAGTGATTGTGGATGAAACTTTATCATGGACAGACCATATTAAATCTGTACAAAAGAAATGTAGTAGTGGATTGTATATGTTAAAATCAATACGTAATATTGTTGGTAAAGATACATTGAAATTAGTATATAATGCATTGATTTTATCCCACCTCTCCTATTGTGATGTAATATGGGGAAACTGTGGAAAGTGCCTTCAAAATGATCTCCAAAAAATTCAAAATCGGGCAGCTCGAATAATAAATGATACCCCTTGGGATTCATCGGGAAGCTTCAACCTTAATAAACTTGGATGGGATACGCTTGAACAGAAAAGGAAAAAAATGTCGCTTTAATGACTTTCAATATACTTAATAAAAAAGCCCCTTCTTATCTAATTGATAAATTTTCGTTCAGAGAAAGACCATATAATACGAGAAGTGGCAATCTATGTGTTAAGACAATCCAGCCTAAAACGGATAGTACCAAACGCACATTTGTGTACAGAGGCGCTTGCCTATGGAACTCACTACCACACGAATTGCAAGCTGCACAAACCAAGTACAGTTTCACAACAGGACTTAAAAGAATAACCAATTTATAATCATATACAGTATACTATGCTCAAATATGTCACTGAACTTTCAAATGTTTCCTTCTTATTTTTGATGTGTCCATTTGTATTTGTGTGTTGTTTGAATTTATATTGTTGTGTATGCATCTGCTCGGGTATTTTTAAATTTCCATATGATGTAATATAGTTTCATTTCATTTTATCCGAAAATGATTGAATAATATAATTTTATCTGCTGTGCTTGTTATTTTTTTAATTCACTTTCAAGTGTTCTTTTACTGACTTAAATAAAATAAAATTGTAATCATATCCTTAATTGTAGTAATGCAGTATCTTGACCAGCCACATTTTTTAAATTAAATATTTTGTATATATCATTTCTGGCAGTTTATATGCACTAGTAACATTTCGTATTACCTATTTTAATTTGAAGTATATATACAGTACTTTTGTTTGGACACTCATGATTATTGTTATTCATATAAATATACTTTTTCGGCAGTACTATTCTATCATTATTTGTTTAGATATTTATCTTGATTATTTTTTGTTTGTTTTAAATATGTCATTTGATGTACCATTATCATTTCTATGTTCATTCGATGTATTTACATTGTTTCACACGGCCCCAATGGAAATCAGTCTTCTAACTGTTTGGGCTTTTTAAACCGTGTATAAATAAAGATATCAATTCAATTCAATTCAAACAAATTGTACGTGTTTTTACACAAATGATTATAACTGTATTTTAACTTATATCCTTGTGAAATTCAGGTACTACTCACAAATTACCTAGGATATTTCACTGACAAGGGTAAATGTTTTTAAAGATGTTGCCGATCAAAATCTCTTTGCATTATATATAGAAGTCAAACCTGTCTATAGCGACCGCCCATAGGGAACACAAGTAGGGGTATTTGTAGACAGGTGGTCTTTGTAGACAGGTTCCTTTAGTACATGTTTCAATGAGAAACCATTTCCAATAAAACAAAAAATGTGGTCTTTGTAGACAGGTGGTCTTTGTTGACAGGTGGTCTTTGTAGACAGCTGGTCACTAAAGCAGGTTTGACCGTATATATATTTATATATATATATATATATATATACGTATCAGGAAAACTACCCCCTGGGCAATCACCCTCCGGAAAATCACCCCCGGAAAATTACCCCCCAAGGACAATCATCCCCGGAAAACTACCCCCCGAAGAATTACCCCCCGAGGACAATTACCTCTCAAGGACAATTACCCCCCGGAAAATTACCCCCCAGAAAATTCCCCCCCCCCCCGCTGGAGACAATTACCCCCCGGAAAATTACCCCCCGGACAATTCCCCCCGAGGACAATTACCCCCCGAGGACAACTACCCCCGTGGACAATAACCCCCCGAGGATACATTGCACGCAGATGAGTACGCGTTACAGCCTCTTTCACCAACAATGGCCCAACAAAGAAATTAAGATGTAAGATTTCATTTATGCATTTACTGCCGATCAAACCAACCCGACCAAGCCCGATCAAGCTATTTTGGCCTGGTCGGGCTCGGTCGGCAAGGGCGATCGGGGTCGGTCTACCTTGATTTGGGTCGGTCTACCTTGATCGGTATCGATCTGGCTTCCTACACGACAATTTTTGGCATGTCAAACAATATCGTGTAGGAGTCGAGAAGGCAAGCGATCGTACAGCGATCATGTATTAGTCGAGTAGAGGTCGAGCTGATCTGGAATCGATCGTATAGAGGTCTAGTTTGGTCGGGTTGGATTTTTTCCGCCGATCACTACCCGATCATCTCGATTTATACACAACTTCTACAAGATTGGTTCCCGATCAACTCGATCAACAACTCAACCGCTTCACAATCGGAGCATGTCTGCCCTAAACAGTTACTCGACCGAACTCGCTCACTTCTCGACTGCTTCTCGATCACATCCCGAACACTTTCGACCGTACTCGATCTTTCCGATCGCAACTCAACCAAGGACACAATTACGTGCTGATCTAATCATATTTTCTTCGTACCGTTATATTGATACTAGTTAAGTTAATCGGAGGTAACATGTGACAGCGACACGCAGACGCGAACCCAGGATTTCTTAGGGGGAGGGGCAAAATTTAAAATTATGCGAGCCAAATATTGGTACGTAATTGTGATACCGGCAGTGGCAAAAACGTTTCTTTTTTTTTTTTTTGGGGGGGGGGGGGGTAGACAAAAAATCCCCATCAACCCCACTCTCACATGCAGGCCCTGCTGAACGTATCTCGGCGGGGGTCAAGATGTGGAGCCCCCAGAAGCTCAAGGGGAATAGGCATTTAATTACTGTCAGATGAGCATATTTTGATAACTTATTTGTGACACTGGCAGGACACTAATTGGTGTGGGGTCCAGGGGGCGGAGCCCCCAAAAAACTCAGGGGTTTTATACATTAAATTATCTTTTAGATGAGCATATTTTTATACCTTATTTGTGACACTGGAAGGTCACGAATTTGCGTTGGTTCCAGGGGGCGGAGCCCCCAGAAGCTCAGAGGTTTAAGGCATTTAATTACGGTCAGATGTACATATTTTGATACCTTATTTGTGACACTGGCAGGCCACTAATTGGAGTCAGGGGTTTTAAGCATTAAATTACCGTCAGATGAGCATCCAGGTGCCTGACTTTGGGCCCTCGGTGAAATACATGTGGCAGAGTCTCCGGAAGCTTAGGGGTTTAAGGCATGTAATCACGGTCAGATGAGCCTTTTTTTTGGGGGGGGGGGGCTACGGACATTTGAAAATTACGTCGTCAGATATTTCATTCAGTGGCTTGGGGGGGGGGGGGAAAGACTTTTCGTTATTGCTTTCTTTAGCACACATTCTTAGTTTTTGTTGCCAGGGGGGCCGAGCCCGTACGTCGAGTAAAAACAGACATTTTGGGAATTTTCGGCAGGTGTCCAGCCTGTTGTCATTAAGTTCCTACGGGCGCCTGGACAGTTTTTTAAGCCGTACAGGCGCCGCACAGTGGGCCAGGGAGGAACCAAAGTGCGCCAAAACTCACTGTGGGGATTTATCTTTTATAAATCCAGAGGAAATGTTTGGATTTCCAAGGATTTCCCCTTAAATTTGATTACCAACATTTTCTCTGATATCTAAGCTTTAAGTTGATACCAGATTTGGCTGCCCGATTCTGCCCATTCTTATGTTAGAGCCGTTTTCCTTGCAACATCGCACCGAATTTTTTTATTATTTTGGTCCGCGGTGTCAGAACAAGTGTCACGCGCCCCCACGCGCCGTGATTTATGACCGCGAATCCTTCATTATTCAGCCGCGGACCCCTAAAACAACATTTTCCGGGGCAATGTGGCAAGGGAAATTGGCATTAACATAACAACGGGCAAGATCGGGCAGCCAAATTTGGTATCAAGTTCAAGCTTAGACATCAGAAAAAATGGTGGTATTAAAATTTAAGCGGAACTCCGCGGAACTCTAAACATTTCCTATGGATTTATAAAAAAACATGGATGATTAGTCCATTTGTCAGTGAGTTACCCTATAGTTTGTCATGAAGATTGTGTTTCTATCAATTTTAACCCATTCGTGCAACGAAATGAACTATCAGGAATATGTGAGAGCAATTTCATATCAATTACTTAAAAACTTCATGTTAAATTAAAAGATTTATAAAATAAGTCACTTTTGCACTAAAACGGTGAATATGTAGGATTAAGGAGTAAATTTATACCCTTATTGAGCATACCGGAATTAAATATTTTACTGAGGTATTCCTCAATGTGTTACCTTTCAACTGGGCAAGAAAAAAGTTGAAAAAAAAAATCACCAAAAATGAGTTTGGCGCACTTTGGTTCCTCCCTGGCCCACTGTGCGCCGTGGTGCTGAGTTGGCTGCTCCCAATTCTCCCGGCGTTTTTATCTGACAGTTAGACCGTAGACAGCCCGTAAAGGGCCCGTAGGGCACCTTACGGGTCCCATGCGGGCTCCGGACGGTGCCCGGACGACCCCTCACGATTTTTGGGGTCAATTCTCATGAAAAATCTTTACGGGCGCCTTGCGGTGCTCAAGGGTTTCGTATGTGTACCCTACGGCGCCCTTACGGGCCCCTCAAGAGCCCCGGGTGATATGCACAACAACAGGCGTCTGCCGTCCGGGGGCCATTTAAAATGAATATTGCCCGTGCGGGTCCCTCACGGTGGCATCTCAAACTGTACAGGACATGTTTAAATACAGGAGGTGCGGATACCAGATGACACATACAATACAAACAGACTGAGTCAGAAAAAATGTCCCACTTTTTAAAAGTTTTATTGTTTGAAATGAATATTTAATCATGAGTTTTATGATATGTCTTGATAGAGTTATCCTCCCAGTACATTTAGGTGTAATTTTTCATTTCAATCTCTGCATGCATGACTGAACACCAGACAATCTTTACAAGACTGCCAGATCTCACTTGCGCCGAGTTGCTAGGTGAGGAATAAAATAATGTTTTTAACAAAGACAGCCAGTTTTTTCAATTATCCAATTAGCCAGACAGACAAAAACACACAAACACACGCACACGCACACGCACACGCACGCACACACACATACACACACACACACACGCACGCACATGCACAGGCACACGCACGCAAATGAGCATTCCATTCCCGACAAGGCCCACCCAAACTGTAACGTTTTGTCGGGAATTCTTCTTATCGTACGAAAAGTTGAGTGGCCGCTGTCCTCTTGGTGCGTATTGGCGGATGTTGTGCTTTATGATGATGATGATGATAATGATGATGATGATGATGATGATGATGATGAAGATTAAAATGATGACAATGATGATGATGATGACATGATGGTGGTAGTGAATGTGTACAAAAGGGAAAGATGTTTAGGGTTATGCCACTTAAACATTCAGCGATCTTGATAAAAATCAATGCTCAATCAGAAAAGGGGTAATTATGAAACAATTGTCACCGTGTGTGTTGTGTGTGCGTGTGTGTGTGTATGTGCGTGTGTGTGCGTGTGTGTGCGTGTGCGCGTGCCTGACTGTCTTTGTTCAATGCACTGTTGTATTCCTCACCCAGTAACTTGGCGCAAGTGAGATTTGGCAGTCTTGTAAAGATTTTCAGATTTTCTGATATTCAATTTTAATTCAATTTCAATTGAGTATTTATTGTCCATTTTTGGATATTTGATTCAGTGATGCATGCAGAGATTCAAATGAAAATGGTACCTATATATACTGGGAGGATAACTCTATCAAGATATATCATGAAACCCATGATTAAATATTCATACTTCAAACAATACAACTTTTTAAAAAGTGGGACATTTTTTCTGACTCACTCTGTAGTTCAGTGCACCGCACGGCACCCGGACGGGCGCCTTGAGGACCCCGGCCGGGTCCCGCAGGGCACCTTCTGGGAGCCATCGGTACACCTGCTCATCGGACGGAGCCCGTAAGGTAACCGGTCGGCACTCGGCCGGCACCCTTACGGGCGCCTTGCATTTTACTCGACCAATTTTCTCCGGGCACCTCCCGGGCGCCGCAGAATATGTGACCACACATGCCGTAGAAATGAAAATCGGACGGTTCCCGTACGGTCTCTAAATCCACGGCAAGCCGCCGGGTAGGGAAAATCGTACGGGGCCCGGCTTATATGTGACCTAGGCATACGGCAGGCAGCTAGTGAAAACGAATTCGTTTGATAAAATTATGGAAATGCAAGCACTACTTTAAACATACAGAACTTTGTTATTCCTAGCTCATTTTTCGTGATTGAGGTGTCATATGAAAGGGCAGTAACCCAACTTTCTAGAAATGTAATTTTCTCTTTGAAATTCAAATTCCGTCCGCCAAATGACTTTTTGGTTTCCTCTCTTCAAAATCATTTTAATCACTCATGCGTGAAGTATGCATTATATGAGTTGCATACTTCACGCATGAGTGAGGAGGATCTAAGCTTTCCAAATATGTGTCATTTGTCAATTATAATTGTGATTAATTTATGATAAAACATCGATAATTCTGGGTTTCCTTTTTTTTGGACGCACTGTATATATATATATATTGCGAATGTAGAGTTATTCTTTTCCACATGACTTAAGTGATGACACAGGGATTCGAACCAAGTACCTTGTGATTCACAGTCCGGAGACTTATCCGCTAGACCCCCTAAAAAACTCTATGTGACATGTCCTATATCTTATTTTGTTGTTTGTTGGAGGTGATTCCCTATTTAATACGGAGTGACCGTCGTGGAAGCCTGCTATTGCTAATGTATATTAAAATGAATGGTAGTTTGTAGATTCATTTTTATAGTATTAAAACATTTCCAAGAAAAACCTCCAATATTTGATGATTTAAAGGTACTATGTCTCATTTGCAGGCCAACAAAATGAAAAGGTTAAATTCCAATGGCATTTGAAAACAAAATACTAATTTAGAACTCCCCTTAAAAAAGGGGGCTTGAAAATGTCTTCAAGTGGGAAAATAACGACTGTTAGTTGTCAACTGTACTTAAGAGCTATAGAGCCAATAAGTAATAGTTTTGATTTTCAGACCATTGTACCGCATGGTCGTACGTTTTATGCTGCGCAAAGATTCAATCAGTTTAATTTTGGCCATTACAAGAAGTGGGATATTGATGTAAACAAATCCTTTACAGCTCATTTTATGTATGTTATTACCAAAGAAGAAAAAAGCCAGTCAGTCACTCAATACTGACAATAATGTCTGACAGTTAAGTCTAGCAAGTAAACGGGTTTCCTTGCATAATTTAAATATTAGGACACTGCCAGGCGCGTACGCAGGGTGGGGGGGGGGGGTTGAACCCCCCCTCCCTTTGCGATTTTTTTTTAAAATAAAAACAAAATTATGCTAATGGCTGACCTAAAAAGGTGACTTTAAAGTATCTTTGATGAAACTTTGATGTAACAAAGAAAAATCTTTACACTTTATTTAATACAAGGATTTATACAAAATTCAACTTAAAAATAAGCAAAAACCGTTTTCGTTGTCCAATTTTCAATCGGTTATTACTTTCGTTTTCTTTCCAGTGACTAGTAAGCCTATCCTTACAGTGCCTATCTGAGGACAAGATATCAACGATCATAATGTGATGATAATCAGGGGCTGATTAATTGTTTAAATATGGAAAAACACTCATTATATGTACGGGAGGAAATTGTTTGTATATGGTGTGCTATGCCTACGTGTGAGCACCTTGCAAATAAGATCCAGGACTATGGTTACATGACTGTGCAAAATGCCTGTACAAGGTTCACTTAGTATGCAAATGGTGCTTGACATTTTGAGAAGTCATTTAGATCGCACCACAGCATATATTACGAAGGGGCTGACTGGCACGATCGCTTTTAAAATCCTACTGTTCACTGAACTTGAGCTGTTTTTGTCATCTAATTTCGGTAGGTATATGAACTTTGCAATAAATGTAATTTGCGTATTAAAAACCTCATCGTTTCTAAAGTTTGGTATTTTGATTTTTTTAAATTGTCTTTTAGAGATATTCCTAAATTACAAAATAATGGTTTTCATACTCGTATGTGTACACTGTTAACAATTTGGAAGGTAATAATATGTCCCACATCAACTTGGATGAAATGGTAACTATTAGGGCTTAACCAAGTTGGGAGAAAAGTTGAAAAAATTTCGTCGGACACATCATTACCTAAAGTTGGACGTAAAGAGTCTGAGCTTTGGAAAAAGGAAAATGTACTTTTTGCTCATTATTACTGATGGTATATTTCCATGCAGTTTTTTTCGAACTGAGGTTTAATAATGGAAACAAATTCCTTTCGGCACGCGCGGGACCTGTGACCTGTTCCCCCTCTCTGGATAGCAAGGAAACTGCAAACATTGGAGAGCTTGTTTTCCTTGCTAAGTAATCAAATAAGAGTAATTTCAAGATATTT
The DNA here is from genome assembly GCA_035222895.1 of Strongylocentrotus droebachiensis. Classification (NCBI taxonomy): domain Eukaryota; kingdom Metazoa; phylum Echinodermata; class Echinoidea; order Camarodonta; family Strongylocentrotidae; genus Strongylocentrotus; species Strongylocentrotus droebachiensis. The sequence continues at coordinate 160,858 of JAVYIG010001927.1, read as the reverse complement.
CTATCTGGCTCACAATTTGTAATAATGCTATCACTTAAAGTTTGTTGGGTTTCATTTTCCTCTGAGTTCACAGTTTAAAAAAAAATTGTTTTGATTCATTTGAACTGCAAATTATTTAACTAAAATAAATGAAGCAACGTTTACATAGTGCTATTTCGTTTTTAATAACACTATTCGGGGGATACTGAAGAAAAATGTTTGTCATGTTTGTGTTATCAACCAACATACACAAAGCGATACAATAGTCACCAATGTTTTACACAATCCTTCATATAATATTATCTTCAGTCATAAGTTAGAATATACGTTTTCTATTCTTAGGCTGCTTCATATATTTATTCTTGCATACTTATTAATATGTTCTACCCTGTGGTAGCTTGATCGGGTGTGAAGATACCTGCAGATTATGGTTTCATGTATAAATATTATACCAAAGCTCCCTCATTTTGCCGATTAATTTTGAGAAAAATAGAGAATATCAAACCAGAAGATCTAAACATATTTCGCCTTTGACTATTGGATATAGATCTTGCATCCAACATAAACAACGAACTTGCGAGGGGATATGTGTTAAATGCATTATATATGTTTGTAAAGAATGCTCAGTAATTCACGAAAATGAAGGACATGAAGTCCAAGACTTACTCCAGTATGCAACTACTTTACATGCTACGGCAACTCCACTAAAAAATGACATCAAATTAATAAGAAAAGTATCAAAATCACGTGTCGAACAATGCGAATATCACAAAGATAAAACAGTCCGACACATCGACTGGGTTATGTCACAAATTAATGACGAATATCAGGCATCCCTGACAAAGTTAGAAGAGAAAAGATTTTCAAAAATAAAGGCTTGTTCAGATCTCAAAGAAAGAATGTGTAAAGTGCCAGAGGACTTAATCGAGCAAAGTGAAAAGTGCAATTCTATTCTGGATCAAGTTAACTATTCTATTCAGGGTGTTTTAGATTCTCCGTTTGGAAATATGCCTGAGCACAGTTCAACGCTGGAATCTTCTCAGTCAAAAATAAGCGATATGGTAGGGGAAATACATCCAATCGTGCCAATTGTGTTCGAAGACGGAAATATGTTAAACTTTCGGAAGAAGAGCGAATATGAGGACTACGACGTGGTAGAACTTATAAACTACTGTTGGGTAAAACAATCATTTACATTGACACAACCTGAAAAGGAAATGGCCTGCATGGTCGTTGATTCTGAGGGTAATGTGGTTGTTGGGTATTTTTATGGCGGAATTGAGGTTTTCCCAGTAACAGGTTCTAAGGGAGTAAGTGTTGGCTCTTTGAAGGAGGGTACGTGTAAATGGCAATGTCATTCGGAAGCCATGGAAATCTTGTTGTTCGAAATATACACAATGAAATGTCTATTTATGGACGCAAATTTGAAAGGAATGGTGCAAAATTTGAAACAATAGACCACAAAAAGGGGGGAGATGGAGACCTAGCCTTGGATAAAAATAATGATATCTACGCAGGTTATAGAATCATCATGGAGATTCACATTTACAGAAAACGAGGTGGAAAAGCATGGCGAGAAATAAAGTGTGATGGCTATATTCCTCAACAAATCTTGGTGATGTCACACTTGGACATTATAGTTATGAATGCAAAAACTATCAAGGTAATTGACGTATATGGTATGCCTAAATCAGAGATAGTGCGTATAGGTTACCTCGGGTATCCCGCCGTTGCGTGGGACGAGACATTGATAATTGCTTGGGTGAATACTAAAGGGCAATCTGTTGATTTAATGAAGTACACACAAGACATGAGGAACAAGAAAACACTTCATTTAAACAATACCATAGATCTTTCAGGAAGACCATGGTACTATTGTAGGGTTGTTGATGCTGAAAAAATTGTCTTCTGCTGTCCCAAACAAGTGCATATTTTCAGTCTCCATATCAAGCCATTCTCCTCGCAATCACATTGAGATGATCAATTAGACATAATTATAATGAGTGGTAATTGATGAAAAGAATTATGATATCCCATGTCCCAGGTCATAGTTCCGGAATATGTTATTTTTCAGTGTACATAGACCTAGTTGTTCTTTAAGCAATGTTTTAAAAGTTTGACAATTTGGAGGCTTTACAATTCAATGTATGTATTTGTCCAATGAACATTTAACGTGGATATTTCTTTTGCCTATATGTTCAAATTGAGGCTCAGGCATCGTTTAACAAGAACAGAAATAGGATACAAAACACGAATACATTTTGGTGTTGACAAATGATAATTTATACAAATATCATGTTGAGTATCCAGTATGCTTAACGTAGACGCATCATGATAGTGCCGAATAATTTTCTTTTGGTTTTTAGATCATGTATAATGTAATCATCTAACTTCATTAATCTACATCTCAATTCATGTAGCTTTCGCTTTCTGACGTATTAAATCATTCCAATTAAAGTTTATGCACTTAAATTTGCATTTTTAGATTGTTGTATTCATATTTAGTAGGTTTAATGAGCTTGTTTGCTGCCTTTAATTTAGTGCAATACCATACACGTACGCTTTGGCAAGATAAATACAATTTATAATCTCCCCTTAAGACCCTTGACAAGGGTAAATGTGAGGTAGATTTGTCCAAGTTGAGAATCAATCCCATAAAAGCATTGCAATAACAAATGTGTGACTGTCTGTATTATGAAATTACATTTATACTCGTAGGAAACAAGGAAAGTATATTGTTAACTGCATAAGAGTTGTTACAATACATGAAATCGCTATCTTTCAATATGTGCAATAATTATGTTCAATATGCTAGTCAATGTAAAGAAGCAAACAGACAAAACAAGCATGTAATGATGAAAACGTGGAGACCAGTTTCCTAAATTAGAATGTTGTTATTAGAAGAGAAGGAGGTGTATTTTAAAACTTATTCGTTGTATAAAGCCATCACAAGATATTTGTAACCGTATTTTATGCCATTCCTTAAAGTATAAGTCACTATTTTTGTATAATCTCCTATATGATATCGTATTAGCTGTATAGTCTGTCGAGTATGAAATGTTAATCATGGAGACTCTAGCTGTTGCTTTCCCTGGCTGAAGTATTGTGCAACTTTGTTTTCTGTAAACTTAAACCATGCCACTATTACGTATGCAGTTATAGGTCATTTACTTTTTCTGCTTCCTGCTTTGTCTGGATTTTCTGTTTATCCAGTCATTTATATTTCTTTATGTATGTTCGTTGTACACTTCCCATTTCGACTTTTGTATTGTTATATTTTGGATATCTTAGGTGATTCCATGTATGATGTAAGTTATTGATTTATTGTCCTTCTTTGATATAATAATATTGAATTAAAAAAAATGAAATTAAAGCAGATTCTTCTAAGTTTGTCAGCAAATTAGCTTGGGTAGTCTATACTTCTAATGAAAATAAATGAAATATACAAGATTGCATATTTGATAAAATCTTAAAAGTTACGTATAACTATAAACAATATCACCGATAGAATAGGTAACGAAAATGGGTAGGAGGTAGTGAATAGTATGTATACCTATGGATTGGAGGAGAATGAGAGTGACATAAAATGAGGGAGAGAAAGAGAAAAAGAAAAAAACAGGGAAAGTGCCAAAGAACAAGAAAGACAAATTGATACAGTCATATTGAGAGAGATAGAGAGAGAAAGAAAGAGAGAGAGAGAGAGAGAGAGAGAGGGAAAAGAGAGGGGGTGGGAGATGAAGGGGAGATAGGAGGAGACGGGTCAAGAGAGTGATGGGTCGAGTAGGGCAGGGGAGGGAGTGAGAATGGGGAACTTGTTGAGAGTGACAAAGCAAGAAAGAGAGAGAGTTTTTGAGGGGCGCCAATGGGAATGATGAAGCAACCGATAGAGAGAGAGAGAGAGAGAGAAAGAGAGAGAGGGAGAGAGAGAGGAGAGAGAGAGAAATGGAGATATATAGAGAGGTAGAGAGAGAAAGAGAGAGAGAGAAGTGAAGGATGAGTCAAATAAAATGCTTTAAAGGGATATTATTATTTTTTAAATAGAGAGAGAAGGAGAAGCTGAGATTAGGGATGAGAAATGGATCAGAAGAAGTAGAATACCTTGGGTTTGTAACGTACATTATGTTATTGAACGATGAGAATATTCAAAAGCAAATTGGGACCGGAGACAACATTAAGCTGCCTATTACAAGGATGAAATAACATATGTAGATATATAATAGTAGTAGTCTATATATTTTCATGTTTTTTATCTGCCAAATTTTAATTGCAAAACAAGTGCAATGTAATTGCATATTTTCAGGCTTAGATATAGGATTTCCCGGCCAAATTCGCGTGTTTGTCATTCGAATTCATTTACTTTGCATTTAAGTTAGCGCAGATCGGCTTTGCCATGCCAATTATCATTCAATTTTCCAGTTTTTGTATTACATTTAGGTTTTTGGTCGAAGGGTTTCATAGATCTGTCATTCAATTTAGAAACTGCTCAACTAGCATTCAAATTAATATTCACTTGTCGAAGCGTAATTTGTATCATTCAAATTAACACCTGTCATTCGTATTCGTAATATTTTTTTATTCAAGTTAGGAATGTTAGGGGGAAGAATTGCAACAAACTTTTACAGTTTTTAAATAATGCAGTTAAAATGCATGATTTGCCATTGGGGTCTAAGCTGTTATTCCATTTATTTATTTTCAGGACAATGCAGATGGGTGTAGTCAGACATATAGTAAAGAAGGGGCGAAATCAAGGGATATGGCATTTCTGCACGGACATGTTCATATACCCGGGAAAGGTGGGGGTACCCTCAATCGCCCCTTTTTACTACAGACTCGGAATTTTACAAAAGTAATTCACATCGTCTCTTATACCCAGCACACCCCTCTGTTTTTCTTAAAGAGTTTCATAGTTTACTTGCCCGCCAGCAGATCGATGGCTACAGACATGGCTTAATAATGAATCATGTTCAAATTGTTGACTCTAGTCCCTAACCCAGTCACAGTATTGTACCCTTCTTCCATTATGAAATTATGATGAAATTATGATAAATTTATGATGAAACATAAGACAAACAACTTCCTTACATGAACATTTACAAATATACTGAGACCATCAGGTCCGTAGATGCAAGTCGTTTTTTCTTCTTAACAATCAAACTTAAATGCTGATGAATATCAGATAAATCTAATAATTATAAGTGTATAAATGCAAGAAAATGAAATATGATGAAATACACATGAAAAAAAAATCTTGAAAAAAAAAGGAATGAGCTATAAAAAGTGTGTAATAAACGAGAAATGTATAGTTGACCATCAATTTAAGTGCACAAAGTGCTAATTTGAATGCTATAAATGAATTAGAATGCTAAAAGTACACCGTCGCGTTGTCAGAAAATTGTGTTGCGCCAAATCGAATGACCAAATAGCGAAAGAAGCACATTGTTCATTAATTTGAATGAATTCTAACGAAAATTCCATAGATTTGAAAACTAGAAAAGGGAATATAAACCTGAGATATACCTGACTGCACTAAAACCGTCGAATTTGAACGCAAGACAAATTAATTTGAATGACAAACTCGCGAATTTGGCCGAGAAATCCTATATTTCCAGTTTGTTAGAAAGACAACATGTATATAGGGGAATTTAGTAAGTCAAAATTATTCATATCTGGGACGAATGAAGACGTGCATCCAGACATATTGTGCATGGCGCAGAGAGATCTTACTCATAAAAGAGGTTAATTAAATCTATATATTATTTGCTTTTCGAAAATCATCATCGAATTCTGCCATAGAATTCTGTCGTTAGTTCAGATGAAATATCGGCACTTGAAGGTTATCTGAAGACCCTTTAAAAGATCAAAATCGTTTTCAGAAATATACATTGTGTTTTGTAATTGAATATTTCGTTTACAGCACAAACAACTCTTGAGAAAATACAACTTGCACGCTATTTTTAAAGTGCGTTAACAGTGTAACCAACTTATTAAGCCATTGTTAGTGAGCCATGCAATTGTTTGAACTTAAAACGTATGCAAAACTTTATTAAAGCATTTACGAAGCATTTACGAATCAAATATCTGCACAATATTCATGTTTTAGATGAAAAAAATAATATTGCATTTATCTTGCTGATTAAATATCCCTTTGATACAGTATTCTCTCTCGATTTCAATAGGCGTGATCATTTCGTCAAACTCGTACTTTTTCATACTGCTAAATTAATTAGTAGTAACAATTATTTCTTGAAAGTGATTGTAAAGTGCATATCCAATTCGAAACATTTCGTTACTGTTTACCGAGTCTGTGGATAACTGACTGCTTGAAAAATGTCTGGTTTAAGATTATACTTTCTTAGGAGAATTATTTCTCATAGCCTGCCATGAGGCTGCATGCACGCTATTGTTATAGTGCCTTGTGCACGCTAGCAAGCTACTGCTCCTCTGCTTCTTGCATGATTGCACGTAGATGTAATAGCAGCTATTGTTCATGCCCATTGGACTGTGCCTAGTGTTTCACACGCGCTATTGACAGTACCATCGCGTTAATCCAATTATCTCGTTTGGCACTCGGGGGATTTGTGGCCTGGCACAATAGGGATTAGCCCTGTGGCAGGATAAGAGTTAATCAAAGATAGAAGGCATGCTGTAAAAGAAATTGTAGTACTTCAATATGGTCTCTTCACGGGATTATGAATTGTTATCGTTTAATGAGGGGCGTTTTATTTACTCGTAACCGAAAATCATGTGATTCTGCAAAACCGATAGTTTGTTTTGAAAATCAGAGGGTTTTGTGTTATCAATAAATATGTTGATTGACATTACATGCATTGGGTACTCACCTGCTTATCTTTAACGACCGTATTTGTTTTTTAAACAAAGTAAACAGCCATAATATCAGAGTAAATATTGCTCTTACGATGAAGAGTGCATTGATTGAAATAAATCTAATGCTTGCATTGATAACGTTTTATCTCATCTGATAAAGTTAATTTAATGACAAGATCCCTGCTTCAGGTTAAGGTGACGACATTCATCGTGTTCCATGGCGACGTGCAACGAGTCAAGGGGTCCAAAATGAAAATTGAATTTATCAAGCTATTTGATCACACTACATCTCTTACCAAAATGTACATGTATATACAAATGATACCACATCAAATTTGACCGATCTATAGGCATATTTCAATATGACTTGTATACATATAGTTGCACATCTCATTACTTTGTATGATTGGCCTACGGCGTTTTAAGCTGTGTTTTAATTATTTGCTTGTTTATTTGGACGATTATTTATCTTCTTTTGTCGGAGTAGTTTTTAGAAAAAAATGCACACCTCCCTTCTGTTGTGTTGTGTTTTGGATAGATATTGTTATAATTTGACAAATGTCTTTTAAACAAATAACAATGGAATAGAAAGATAACTAAACTGGTACCAAAACAATACGTGTACCATGAGTTTAGATTTGAGATGAATACAAAAAAAAGTATTCACTTGAAGTGAAAGATATGATAAATCTACAGTAGGTACCTGTTTTGGCAAACAATCAAAGATCATCTTAAAGTCATCAATTGCTCTGTTTACCATTCTCGTGACAATACAAACTCCCACTTTGCAAACATCAATTGCACGCAATTCCATTTTATCTCCTATTTATCATCTTGTATACTCATACTTTGGCAGTGAAGATCAAATAATATGTTATTGTTCTCATCTATCGACACTCAGTGATAGGAACTGAGACAATATTAATAACTAACACACTGAAATTTATCACAGCTGTAAATGTAGTTATATCTTCAATTGTTAATTATATTATTCTCGTAAGGGCACAGACAGCCACTTCGCAAGCATCACTTGCACGCGATTCCCTTTTAACATACTTCGAGAGTGGAGCTCAGGGTGCTGAACTCCAACACAAAGATTATTTTAAGCATGACTGTTCTTAAAATGAGAAAGCTGTTAGTATCAGTTTTCCAATTATGCTAGATATTTTCTAGAAAGCCACCAGGGAATTTGTTTTCTTCAGTCTTTTTTCATATTATCTATTACAGACGATATGACCTCTCCGACCAAATCCATGAACAAGGTTGCACCATCACCAATCGTTGTCAAAACTATGAGAGAAAAACTTAAATACGAATACGAAGTTTATAACTATGCATTCAACAAGTTTAATGGATAAAACATGATGTGTTAACACGGAAGATGAGAAGGATGATGCTGATGATGATAATGGTGATGATGATATTGATATTGATGATGATGATGATGATGAAAATGATAGTATATGGGGGCGAAATATTGAACAAGAGGCTGAAGACAATTATATAGACGAAATCAAATCAACGATAACTAAATCCAACCCTCTTTCTTATAAACCATGTACAAATGGAAAGTATAAACAATTTTGTATATTGGGCCTCAAAATTGCGAGATCCTAAAGCAACAAAGGCGAATGAGCAACGTGCTAAGAATAATCTCTCAAACGTGTAAATAATACTTAAGGACCCAGTTATTCTTCCTTTTCTCCCCTTTATCCTTTTGACTTTCGCATTGATTTAGTCCAGTTCAAGTGCTTGTTTAAGTCCCATATGAACAATTTACAAAAGTACAGTAATGTATATACATAGACAATAGTATTACAAAGCATAGTTAATAAATTAGTAGCATAATGTCAATATAAAACTTCAAGTAAATATAACAATAACTGAAATACACAGAAAACCATAAACATACACCGTAGGATCAAGGCAAGCAGGCTGCAATAATAACATTGACTTTGTGACTCAAAATTAAGATTACAAACCTGCAAGAAAGTGTAGGGGGATGGGAGTTACTTCAAAATGCTGACAAGGTAAGGGATGGTGGATTTCGATACCTTTCAATATTACATTTATTTGTCGGAAAAGCAGTCATGTTACGCAACTGTCTCATGCTTGACTTGATTCGATGAGATAACCACCCGTCAGTGACCACGCAGAGAGGTCTAATCCCTCCTGGCCAAACTAGTGCAGATACGCTTTAAGAATGTCCTTAATCAGTGGTAGATCCGGGATTCCCTGGGTGGGTGAGGGATGTCTTTATTGTTTTCTTTCCATAAACGATCCAAATGCTATGATGAAACACTTAATTAAAGTTAATTTTCTAAACAGAAATCTAGAAATTGCTTTACCAATTGTGGCTTAGTATAATGACGCACACAAAAACAGAGATAGCTCCGGTTCGCAGCCACACAATGAGTGCAACTTCAAAAGAGCCCTCGAAAATCTATTAATCAAGAGTTTGACAATAAAACAGTTTCTCTTTTTTAATTTATATTTATACTGGGTAGTCTATATAGTGGTTTACGTAACAAAGTGAGCATCACTTTATCCGAATACTTCAACGTTACCTTCAGTGCTGAGGGAGTGATCCTGTTTAGCGTTTGCTGACTACTATACACTTTCACGACCATTGCTATTTTCTGACATGGGTTTCCAAAGAGAACTAGCAATTCGCCTAACAGCGACGATAGTTGTAACCTATTTTTACAGCACTTCTGGTGGAGGCCAGCCCAATGAACGTATCTTGAATACGGTTTTCCTCGTTGAACCATCACATACCTTCGTTAAAAAGGGTCAGGATGCCACATTCACTTGTTCCGCTTATGTAAATACCGAGAGGTATGACTACATTGAGTGGCAGATAGATCCGGATGTGTATGAAACATTTGTTTCAGAGCAATATTCTACCGATAACAAACGACCTGTACTGATATCTAGTCTTAAAATACAAAATGTCGGCAAAACAAGCCAATTCATTCGGTGTATTTTTCACACAAGATCGAACGAGACTGTAGGGGAAACATGCTATTTTTCAAGGAGTGCGCGAAACACAGTTCAGTATTTCCCATCGAGGTCTGACTTAGAGTGTAGGCCGCAAGAGCCAGGATCTCTGCATGAAGGAGACCTTTTGGTAATTAGTTGTAGAGTTATCCGATGTGTTCCTCCAGTCGATATGAGCTGGAAACTGGAGGGTGATGCGAGCACACTGTTACCCAAACCCATTCTGTACGATAATGGGCTGACCAGATTGCTTTCTTTACATCTACATGTGACAAAGGATCTTCACATGAAAAATATCACATGTTTAGTGACAAATCATAACACATTTCCTGACCAAAAACTACCATGTACCATTGGGCCAGTCCTTGTTTTGATTCATCCAGATGCCACCGTATATCCTCGTCAAGGCGTCCTCTTTCAAGAAAGATCATACATACATATGTCGTGCACGGCAAAGGGATTTCCTGATATTCATAGTTTCACCTGGTCCTGCATTCCATATGGTGTCGTTGATGGTTGCAACACCTCATCATCAAGTTGGAATGCATCCCTCATTTCAAGGCAACCAACTGATAACATCATATCGTCGGTAAATATTTCTTGCTTTGCATCAAATAGCGTTGGAACAAGTAGCAGTACCTCACAGTTTAAAATTGTTTCATTGTCAAACCGAAGTGTGATTAGTACAGACAAAGTAAGATTGGTCGATGGCATAGAATCATACACTGTAGACATTCACACGGTGAAATATAATCTTAGTCACATCTTATATACCATATATATCATATCTTTGGAGAGCGCTTCTGAAATAAAGACCGTCGACTGTTTTTCAGAAAATACCACACTTAAGGAGAGTATTAAAATGTTGTCTTCTGACCTGAACTATGAATTCGATTTATTAGTACCCCTGTCTATGATGAATGTTGGGGAAACAGTAAAGTGTGAAACTGCACCTCGTTTAACAACACCGATATTTTTTGAACTATCCTCTAATTTTACTTTTTCCAAAAAACTTTCATTAGTCCAAAGGACGATGAATAATAATGTAAGTCCAATGGCAATGACACCCTCCTTGATTCGCCAACCAAAAGAAACGACTCAGTTCAACAAAGAGTTGACTTCTTTCACCCCAAAATCTACTACCAAAGATAAATATTTTACTATTGATTCCCCTTTTGAGGTTATCAGTTCTCCCAAATCAAACGAATCCATAATGACTTATGCTACCTGGAAAGTAATCGTCATCGCCTTGTCAGGCATAATATTGCTGATGCTGTTTATTGTGGCTATGGTTATTTGTGTATCGACTTTGGCATTGGGGAGTTTTGAAAGACATGATGTAAACATCGAACAGGTTGAACTTCAAGAAACATCAAATGTTCGTGAAATCAGCAGCATAGTTCGCGCAAAGGATAGCAGTCAGGACGACACTAGCTCTACCAGTGACCCATCATATGAGGTTCCGATATCCTCAACAAACAAAACAGGAGCTATCAATCCGGGACATGAATATGATTCCAACGTCTTTGATTCAACTTCAACTGGTAGTTATCAAAGCTGGGAAAGCATGTACAGTTCCCGGATCAATTCATTTTACAGTGAAAATGATAATATCGAAAACAAACGTCAAATTCCGTCTAGGTCTTCAATATGACGAAATTAGTTTATGACTTGCATAAAAGAACTGCTCAAGTAATTTAAACTTCCCTGAACTTTGTAGTTATGAAGTATGTAGTATGTTGGGATTTGTAATTGGACAGATAATTTTACAGCATAATCTTTTGGGTTAATTTTCCCTTGTTTATATTTCATTATTTGGTGTCATTCTTGATAAAAGAGACAATATAATGACATTTTCCGACGACATTAAGCGAACCATCGAAGTGAATATACTTATTTAAAAAAAAAACTAGAACAAGTTTATGACATTCTATATAAAATTACATACGAAATAAAGTTTATATCATTGTGTGCCATTATGAATTATCGAAATGTTTTCCTTACAAAAGGTGGTATAAGCACAGAAATTGAAGTTGTAGAATAGTCAAAAGCTGGACTTTTTCTAATTTAGTCAAATTATTCAAAGCTACAATCTAAAATATAATTGTAATTAAAGTTGGAGAAATAAGTGGTTCATTATAATTGCCAAGAGTAGAGCTCGGGAATAACGCCTAGATCACAATTTTATCTGCAAGTACGTGGTATCTTTTTAAACCTTTTTGCTATATTGATCATGCCACAGGGCTAATCCCCATTGTGCCAAGCCCCAAATCCCTCCGTGCCAAGTTTATTTTGAGATAATCTGATTAACGCGATTCTTCAATGAATAGCGAGTGCAAAACAAACAGCACAGTCCAATGACATAAACAATAACTGCTATTACGAATGCGTGCTTACACGCACTTAGCACTGAAGCAATGGCTCTCTCGCATGTACAAAGCGCTATAACGATAGCGTGCATGCAGCCTCATGGCAAGCTATGAGTTAAAGCTAGGCCACTCTAACCAACACTGGCTAAAGGGGGGGGGGGAGACGTGTAGGAAAATTTTTGACGGAGATTCCAAACATGACAATGATTTTTCTTAGAAATCATCAATAATTCTGGAATCTAGCTTTAAAAATGACGACTCAGAACTCTCAGAAAAAAACCCAGTTTCGGTGATGACGCATTTGACGTCACTGCAGGCGCCTCTCCGGTGAAAAGGAGGGTGATTTAGGCATTAAAATGTCTTTGAAAAGGCACACTATGATATAAATTGAAGGAAGAAAAGAAAAAATTATCCGAAAAATAATATGCACTGGATAATCCGAGTACGTTTCTGGCTAATTCGTCTTTCCTAATTATGAAATTAAAAAATTATCAAATCGGACATGCCCGCAATGACGTCAAATGCGTCATCAAGCCACGTGACCGTATTACCTTTTTTCGAGGGGCGAAGCCCAGCAAGCGTGAGAAATGTGAAAATGGATGGTTATTATCATTTTTCGGTCAATTTAGAGATTTTCTGAAAAATCAGAGGCTGGAATGCTGGAATATGAATAAGTAGAGGTGTATTCACGTTTTGAAATAACAATACTAATAAATAAAAACGTTACTTATGAAGCGCTTACCACCGAAGTCTCTAAGCGCTGAAAGGCTATAGTTGGCTTAGAGTGGCCATTTAAAAGCCCCCAAAAATATGACGGATTAGAATAATATAGAACCACTGTAATCTATACGTCGTATGAAAATAGGTAGCCTACTTGTAGCTTTATGTGTTTATGTTGCTATATAAACAAGCAAAATATTCAGCACTTTCCATCAAGAATTTACGCATTTTGGTAGAGGAAAGTACAGTTCATCTCAACCTATACTTACGGATTCCTGTAAAAACATACATTGTTGCTTTAATCTAACAATAATTCATATAATAGGTTTATGACAGGCAAGTCGTACTTATACAATGTAACAGAAATGTCCGTAAGAGACCATATTTATATTACCGTACAATAATGAAATATATGTCTCTATACTATGATAAATATTGAACATATAAAATGCATGAATGCAATTGATGATTTTGTATATACAACTATAAATAGTCCAGTAAACGTGATATAACTGAAAGATTGCTGTGGAATATAGTGCATGCTGATACCAAAATTACGCATAAAACAATGATTAAAAAAATTATACAACTAAAAGTCACCAATTCCTTTTATCAAATGGTATAGATGTGCTGTTCTGGCACAGCTGAGCAGGGCGATCCATCCAATGTTATTTTCTCATGTTATCATCTATATTGTTATTCATATGTTTTTATATTATTCAATAAAATAAAATAAAATAAAATAGAAATTAGACGTTTCGATCCTATTCTTTTTTCAAAGAAAGGCATAATTTATTTGTAAGATAATTATGCATATGTTATTATCCTGAAGAGGATTATTGATCAGGTATTGACCCTGATGTTAACTGTTCTGTGCTTGATAATCTGAATAGAAACTGGCTACCAGACTTTAATTCAGAAATGAACTTTGATATTGATTGATCATGACTCCATTTTAACGCATGAAGCCTAAACAACATTTTTTGATAATATACATGATTTTGTTACGAAACATATAAATACAAATTTGTCAATATATGGATTTAGTGAAACATGGATACACTCATTGACATCAAAAGAATTATTTCATTTATAATAGAGAATTACAGTTTTCTTCATCGTGACAGAAGAAAAAGTAGAGGTGGTAGAGTAGCCATGTTAATTCATGATTCTAACAGAAAGAGCGGACATAACTTTGGCGCAAAATTTATGCGAGTCTCTCTTTCACAGAAATTGAAATATGTGATCGGGAAAATGTAATTGTCGGAATAATTTATCGTGATCCTAGTTCCAACATAGCTGATTTTAATGATGATGTAAATACGTGCCTTAATAAAATGTTAAATGAAAACAAGGACATATATATACATATTATAGGTGACTGGTATATATACTTACTGAACACCTTATCAAATGCAAATGTTAATGACTTTGCTAATAACATACATAATAATTATTTTCTACCCGTAATTTACAGACCAACGAGAATAACACGAGGCTCGACGACTCTTATTGACAATATATTTACAAACGTCTGTGAAAAACTAATTTCCTCTGGAATATTATATAATGACACAACTGACCATTTATCTATTTGTTCTATTACCCATAAAACAAGGTCCTTTCCTAAAGCTGATGACAATATGAACTTTACTTAAAAATGTACTAGCCAAGAAAACATTGATAGTTTTAATTAAGAGTTACTCTTATTTGATTGGATTGATATACTATCAGTACGTAATATTGACGATGCATAAAATAATTTTGTTGCAGTAATGAAACTAGTGTTTAATGTGAACTGTAAAATGGTAAAGAAGAAACAAGCTATGTCTTCGCCTAAAAAACCTTGGGTAACTCAAGGATTAGTAAAATGTATTTATAGCAAGAATCGTCTACATAAACTATTCTGCCAAACACGTACTAAATTGGTTGAAATAAAATATAAGAAATATCGAAACAAATTAAATTAAATATTAAGAACGACTCGTAAAAAGTATTATTGTGACTTGTTAACCAAGAATAAGCATAATCTTAGAAAAGTTTGGTAAATTATAAACGATTTAATGTGTAAGAAAATTTAAAAAACTTTCCATGATATTTCATGAAAAATAATGTAAAAATATATAAAAATGAAGATATAGTAAATGAATGTAACAATTTCTTTTCTAATATTGCTGCAAATGCCTTAAAACAAATTCATCATAATTCTAAATTCTAAAATAAATAATTTAGACACCACCTTAAAAATCCATGTCAAACATGTATGTAATTGTATCCAACTAATGAATTAGAAATCATCAAAATTGTTAAGATG
This sequence comes from Strongylocentrotus droebachiensis, assembly GCA_035222895.1. Taxonomy (NCBI): domain Eukaryota; kingdom Metazoa; phylum Echinodermata; class Echinoidea; order Camarodonta; family Strongylocentrotidae; genus Strongylocentrotus; species Strongylocentrotus droebachiensis. The sequence goes on along the minus strand of JAVYIG010001927.1, from coordinate 145,651 downwards.
TAAAAATGAGTTATAGCACTGGCTTTGATGATATCAATACTTTTGTTGTAAAAAAAGTAATCCATTCCATATTAACCCCTCTAGTTCATATATTTGATATATCTTCATGTTCAGGAGTACTACCTAATAATTTGAAAATTGGAAAGATCATTCCTATATTAAAAAAAGGCGATAAACACTTATTTTCTAATTATCGACCAATTTCATTATCACCATGTTTTTCCAAAATCCTGGACAAAATTGTTTATAAAAGACTAATTTCTCATTTGGATAGAAATCAAATATTAAGTAAATGTCAGTATGGCTTCAGGGCAGGACATTCATATGAACATGCATTAATTGATTTAAATAACAATCTTTTAACTAATTTTAATAATAATTATCACTCCTTTGGTATATTTCTAGACTTGGCTTCGGCCTCATAGAACATAACATACTTTTATATAAATTATCGCATTATGGTGTCAGGGGAGCAGTGTGGGAATAGTTCCAGATCTACTTACTTGATCGACGTAACTATACTTCATTTATTAATTTTAATTCCCAATACTTGACAGCCTAGTATGGGGTCCCCAGACTCCATAATGAGCTTTGTTGTTGTTGTTGTTGTTGGGTTTATCGGCGCTATCCATCGATTCCGATGATTTCCGCCAGGCTGTGTATGAGGGCGTCTTGCTCTCACTTCTGCTGCTCTACGTTTCTGTGATTCTGATACTTGCCCAGTGTGTGAGCCCGCTTATCTTCCTAATTTATATTAATCAAATATGTACAGCATCTTCATTTTTTGATTATGTCTGATTTGCAGACGATACAACTTTCATTTCAACCCATACCAACTTCATTTTTTTTTTTAGAAAAAAGAACAATAATGAATTATGTCAAATAACCGATTGGTTCGATGCTAACAAACTGATTGCTAATTATGAAAAAACAAATGTTACGTATTTTCGAAAAACGCATGTATCGCACAATTATTTAGATTTTCATAGAAAAATGAAAGATGTTACTTTAGAATTTGGTTAACTCTGTCAAATTTGTAGGATTTTTACTTGATGACAATCTATCATTTAAGGAACACCGTTTCTTTATAAGTAATAAGATGTTAAAGAATAAAGATTTATTATCTAAATTACGTTGTACCTTTACTAGGGTGATCACACTGCCTGTGCAAACAGTCTGCCCCGCGAACACACACACAACAGCAGTCAGTTGGTAGAAATAGCAATTTTTGTAAATGTATTTAAAAAAAACTTAACAATATTTTAATTTTTTTATTTCACATATATTTCAAGCAAACCTTTAACTACAATTCTGTGTAGTTTCATTGTTATAGGCATGTGGAAAATATGTTAATTATTGAATTAGAATATTGTCTTTTCAGCCATGTGTGACATGGCCCGCTGATCGCCAATTGACTCGCGCTGCTATTCTGCGTGGTGAAAAAATGCACCTCAATGTATAAAACTCCCCTACAAAAATGCAATATCCTCATGTGTTTCACTCATTAAATCTCATTAAATCAATAAATCAATGCACCATGTTCTTAATAATTGTGAAATAATGCTCGACCGATATACCTGGCGCCACAACAACATACTACGCATCATGCTCAAACACATTAAAAACACTTCAAACAACTCCACCAAAGTATATGCAGACATAGAAGGAGAAAGCATCAATGGGGGCACCATACCACCAAACATAATACGTACCCAACACAAACCAGACATCTGCCACATTGACAACAAAAATAAGGACATTATCATCATCGAACTCACAGTCCCCTTCGAAACAAACATTGACAAAGCACATCAACGAAAACAAGACAAATACGCAAGCCTCACACATGACATAACATCATCAGGGTGGACGAGCAAACTAATCTGTATTGAAATCGGTTCACGTGGACTCATAACCCCACAAAATAAATACCGCCTAAAGGAAATCCTCAAAATCACTAACTCAACTAGGAAACCGGAATCCAGGGACGAAATATTGAAGGCCGTTCTTTTTAGTTCTTATGTAATATTCCAAGGAAGACGTGAGCCAGCATGGCAATTTGATCAATACCTTTAATTTATCAATCTATATACATTATTTTTAATCATTTCCTGTTTATCAATGAACTTATAACCATTCTTTACCAAAATGACAATTTTTACCGTAATACGTAATTTATCTCGATTCAATTATACATTATTTATTTATGTACAGTGCGTCCCAGAAAAAACAAAACCGAGAAGTATCGATGTTTTATCATAACTTAATCACAACCATAATTAATGAATGATACATATTTGGAAAGCTTAGAGTCTCCTCTTTCAGTTGATGCTACTCAGATGATGCATATTTCACGCATAAGTGATTAAAAGCAATTTGAAGGAAGGAAACCAAAAAGACATTTGGCGGGCGGTATTTGAATTTCGAAGAAAAATTCACATTTCTAGAAAGTTGAGTTTCTGCCCTTTCATATGACACCTCAATCAGGAAAAATGAGCGAGGAATAACAAAGTTCTGTTTGTTTAAAGTAGCCCTTACATTTTCATAATTTTAACAAACGAATTCGTTTTCACTGGGTGCCTGTCGTAGCAAAAAGCAGATTTGAAAGACTTAACTCCGTTTCGTTGACAATCAGCCATGCATGAAGAGTCTCGTCTACGGCTGATTGTCAACGAAACGGAGTTAAGTCTTTTGTTAATTTCGTTTTTTGATACGGCAGGCAGCCAGTGAAAACGAATTCGTTTAGTAAAATTATGGAAATGCAAGCACTACTTCAAACAAACAGAACTTTGTCATTCCTCGCTCATTTTTCCTGATTGAGGTGTCATATGAAAGGGCAGAAACTCAACTTTCTAGAAATGTGAATTTTTCTTCGAAATTCAAATACCGCCCGCCAAATGTCTTTTTGGTTTCCTTCCTTCAAACTGCTTTTAATCACTCATGCGTGAAATATGCATCATCTGAGTAGCATCACATGAAAGAGGAGACTCTAAGCTTTCCAAATATGTATCATTCATTAATTATAGTTGTGATTAAGTTATGATAGAACATCGATACTTCTCGGTTTCGTTTTTTCTGGGACGCACTGTATAATGTATGGGGATCTTTCCTTCCTCATCATAATGTTACAATCTTCTTCTTTTACCTCTTCTGTTTTCCTCTCCTTTTCTCCTTTTCTCCTTTTCACATCTTCCTTTTCCCTTTCTCTCTATCCCGGTGCTCCTTGTTATCACATATATTATTACACTGTAACTTATATTGTTATTGTTAATGTACTTTGCTATTGTATATATTGTTCATTATAACCTGCCGCCTAACCCATTGGGTTGACGGGCCTGGTTTTTGTGTGTACATGATCTCTAATAAAGACTTGATTTACTACATTTGTTATTTACACTCAAGGTAGCCACAACTGTACTGGGATCACCAAACTTAGTTTTTCTCTAAATGTTAGTCCCTGTGAAATGTTGTGGCCTGTTGAATGGTTTCTCGGAAAATCGTCATAAATTCTCAAATCTGACATTTTTTTAAAAAGAAAAATATACTGTGATGTAGCTGAAAGTCTATAGATTCTTATCATATGATCTGTTTTTCTGAATAATTTGTGAAACACATGAGAAAATAGCTGTGACGGTGATCCAAGTAATTTCCATCGCCATATTGTATTGGCATTGCAAAAATATTAGGAATTTAAGGTAAATATTTGGTGTAAATATGATCTATGAATATATGATTTAAAAAATGCCCCAAAAATGAACAGTTTGACTTTCCTAATTTGCAAAATGAGTGCGCGAATATATAATTAGCTGAAATGAGGGAATCCCAGACAACTCGCCACAAAGACAACCCGCCCCAAGACAACCCGCCACAATACCCTGGACATCCCGCCACAATACCCTGGACATCCCGCCACAATACCCTGGACAACTCGCCACAGCCTTTTCGGACAACTCGCCACACTTTTTTCCCCTCATGATTTCTAGATCTAAAATCCCTCATCTTAGATGAAATTGTCATTTTTCATGATTTTCGTGCTTTTATAAACACAGTTATGACAGGAAACATGGAAATTGTGAGTATTTTGAGAGCTGTTCTAAAGAATAAAGATGATTTTCCTTGCGCTTGCAGCAAGAATCTATTTTGGACGAACCCAAGCCAGGCGTACGACTACGAGTTACGACTACGATCGCCGTATAACTTCTCGATTTTTAAGTTCATGTCTCAGGAAACTTTTTAATGGTAGAAATATGCTGCTATGTATCTTTGGCGTATCTTTACATTAAAATTACTTTTTTTTTTTTACCTCAGCGAAATTATCGCTCGCCTAGGCCTACAAAGTAACAACTAGCATACCAGTTTCCAGTAATACGCTATTTGCCATATTGTGATTTTCTATGAACCCGCACTTTAAGAAATTATTTGAACACTTGAAATTGCTTTATCACTCGAGTCATTTAATTTTTAATTTAATTGTACCATTGATGCATGACATACATGTTTATTATGTAATTTCACTTCCCTAGGCAATGTGCCTTACATAGCACCATATATTGCTGTGCACTTGATACATGTATATAGTATACTCGGAAGTCAACATGAATTGGGTTGCGTTGTGAAGATCAAGAATCCCCTTTTTGCCAGCGCATCATGGGGATTTGAGCCATATTATTGTCATAAAGGCAGGCAAAGAGGTTAGTTTTCTGTATATTTGGTGTATTTTTGTGGATTGTCAAAACATAGAGTGGAATTAGTGGGGGTGTTTTGGACTTCATACCGAGAGAGTTAACTAAGTTACCATTATGTAAGAAAAAGAAGCCCATGTCGTTATCTATGTACATTTCACTTGGAATTAATAACATGAAAATAGTGAAGAAGAAGAAGATACTGCTAAATAATTTGAAGGTTAATTTTGAGAGTGCTGGTGCACTAAGTTTGAGAGTTCAATTTGCCCTTGTCTTTTGTTATTGTTTTGTCAAACTATTATAGTTATGCCAAGTTGAAATACTTGTAGTTTGAGTTTGTAAGTGTAAAGCCATAATGCAAATGTACTGACAAAAAGAAAGGTAATGCAACTTTTATATGGAAACAATAAACTGCCTCTTTCCTCTCGTTCATTACGTATTATTATGGTCTCATACGAATTCATACCACCTTTTACCTTACTCTCTTTTATGGACATTTCACACATTTATTCAAATGACCACAGTGACACAAAGAGTATATTGTTTCAAAAATGTATTATTATACAATATTATTACAGTATTGCAGTACCGAGAGATGTATCAAAAAAACAAATTCATTTAAACACTGAATGGCATGATGGCAATTACAATGTGTCATGGTCAATTGTAGAGTAATAATAATAATATTCGGTTAATATACAGGGCATATCACATTATACAATGTCTCTATGTGGCAAGGGTTTATTGCAAAGGTCCATGTCATGTAAATTGAAATTTAATTATGAAATACATTCTCATGAAACTCGTAATGCTGGTAATTTTCATTTTCCTAAAATTCCGTACAAATTAATGTTTTAAAGGGCCAGTTTTATGGAAAAATATCCCGTTTAATATGAAAAACTCTAATTAAATTAGTATTTTTAAACGATTGTATAAATCCCATATTCTATCATTGTATTCCAGCCAAAATAAATGACATTACGTTTAAGTTAATGCACTTCTCCTTCCTTTTTTTTCTCCTTCTTGGTGTTCAGGTTCCCTCTGCTTTCCCGTTCCCTTTTTTCTTGTTTCTCTAATGATTAAATGAAACGTAAAAGCTTCCGCAGTGAGGGGGGGAGGGGGGAGGGGGGATATAAATTCAGACGTGGATTATTTTCGAGAACGGTACAACGAATCGTCTTCTTTCTCTTATTATTTAATGAAAGGGTCGAAGCTTCCGCGCTTCGCGCAAGAGGGGGGGAGGCTGAATTAATTAGACAAGGATTAATAGTCGAGAGCGGTACAACGAATCGTCTTCTTTCTCTAATGATTTCATTAAATGTAAAAGCTTCCGCGCTTCGCGCAGGAGGGGGAGGGGAACCTAAATCCAGACAAGGATTAAGAGTCGAGAACTGTACAACGAATCGTCTTCTTTCTCTAATAATTTCATGAAACGTTAAAGCTTCTGCGCTTCGCGCAGGAGGGGGAGGGGGGAGGTACTGAATTTAGACAAGGATTAATAGTCGAGAACGGTACAACGAATCGTCCTCTTTCTCTAATGATTTAATGAAACGTAAAAGCTTCCGCGCTTCGCGCGAGAGGGAGGACAACCTAATTCAGACGAGGATTAAGAGTCGAGAACGGTACAATGAATCGTCTTGTTTCTCCGATGATTTAACAAAACGTAAAAGCTTCCGCGCTTTGCGCGGGATGGGGGAAATGAATTTAGACGAGGATTATTTTTGAGAACTGTACAACGAATCGTCTTCTTTCTCTAATGATTAAGTGAAACGTAAAATCTTCCGCGCTTCGCGTGGGAGGGGGGGGGGGGGGGACTAAATTCAGTCGAGTATTATTTTCGAGAACGGTACAACGAATCGTCTTCTTTCTGTAATGAGTTAATGAAACGTAAAAGCTTCCGCGCTTCGCGCGGGAGGGGAAAAACTGAATTCAGACGAGGATTATTTTCGAGAGCGGTACAACGAATCGTCTTCTTTGTTTATTAATTAAATGAAACGCCAAAGATTCCGCGTTTCGCGGAGGAGGGAGGGGGAAACTCGCCCCTCCCTGCACCCACCCCCCCCCCCCCTGCATTACCTCACTGCTGGTCACCATTACGTACCAATATTTGGCTCGCATAATTTCAAATTTGGGCCTCCCCCCTAAGAAATCGTGGATCCGCGCCTGCCTACAAAGGGACACATCAACAATAATAAAAACCATTTTTAGATATTTGTATAAAGGCCTACGCCTTCGTCAAGATTGTGAATACATTACCACGAATGACATCAATATTTGTTTATTTCTTTACGTGGAACAACATATTGTTTAAGCAACGTACTTCGCAATTTGGTGTGATGGACTGAATATCGATTTTCGAGCAAGCGAGCTAAAAGTATAAGGTCCCATTTGAAAAATTACATGATGAATATTGTAGACAATCTAATGAAGAAAGACTGAAAAGTTCTTTTATGTAATTATGAGTAACATTGTAATTAAAACATCTGAGAAAGAAAAGTAGGCACTTATCAGAAGGGAAAAGGACATGTACAAAATGATAAGGGGGCACTTTAGGGGAACCTGAAAAAGTGGAGGCACAGTGCCCCCCCCCCCCCCTCCAACCAAGAATGCCGCCTCTGACTGTGGGCAAAAGTGCGAAACTAACCCAGAAAATCTAGAAATAAACCACATTTCAATTGTATTTCGCGGGTCAACTGCCCCCTCCCCCATCAGTACGCCAGTGCTTCCAGTAGGCCTATCCTTCCATGAATTCCTACCATTAAAAATTATCAGAAGAGAAAAGGACATGTACAAAGGATAAGGGGGCACTTTAGGGGAACCTGGAAAAGTGGGGGCACAGTTTCTCCCCCCCCCCCCCACCAAGAATGCCGCCTCTGACGAAACTAACCCAGAAAATCTAGAAATAAACCACATTCCAATTTTATTTCGCGGGTCAACTGCCCACCCCCCCCCCCCCCCCTTATCAGTACGCCAGTGCTTCCAGTATCCTACCATTAAACAAATTCTGGGACAGAAAAATGCAGCTGTTATAGACCTCTAGATCAAAAGTATATTATTGTTACGAGGGAAATCAACTTTATTCTTTGTAATGACTGTGTTTATAAAAGCACGAAAATCATGAAAAATGACAATTTCATTTCAATATATATTATTGTTACAAGGGAAATCAACTTTATTCTTTGTAATGACTGTGTTTATAAAAGCACGAAAATCATGAAAAATGACAATTTCATTTCAATATATATTATTGTTACAATTAGGGAAATCAACTTTATTCTTTATTCTTTGTAATGACTGTGTTTATAGAAGCACGAAAATCATGAAAAATGACAATTTCATTTCATTTTAGATCTAGAAATCATGAGGGGAAAAAGTGTGGCGAGTTGTCCGAAAAAGCTGTGGCGAGTTGTCCAGGGTATTGTGGCGGGATGTCCAGGCTATTGTGGCGGGATGTCCAGGGTATTGTGGCGGGTTGTCTTGGGGCGGGTTGTCTTTGTGGCGAGTTGTCTGGACCCCGACAAAATTTGCATATTTGATGGATATTCATGATTTTATTTTATTTCAAATGAAATATATTTCCATACCTGTCTGATATACATAGGTTTCACTGATGTATTCTGTTCGGTTTTGATTTGATTACATATGCGCATATTAATAAGGCGGACTTAGTTATTTTCACAACTTTTTTTATATCTGCAGATTTGCAAAAATGGCGAAAATGACTTATTTTGTTGGTGTGTTTTCAAAACGGTAATAGATATATGAATTTTCTTTTTTGTATTTTTTACCACAAAGATGATATTTTAGTGTCTGATAATTTAATTTATTATTTGTGTCCAAGAAAGTGATGAATTAAGTTGTCAACTTTGTCGAATTATGCCATTTTTGACAATTTGACCATTTCTGGCAGGTTTTTCGGTAATTTTGCGATATCAAAAAAATGGTATAAAATCACAACGCATTGACCGATTTCAATTTTGTTTTTTTGTTTTTTGAAGCTTTCATAAAGCTTGATCATTTGCAACCATCAAATAACATGTGTTTGTTGTAATTATTTTTGGTGTGCTATACCTACCTTTACAGAAAAGCACATGTATGATGCTTTATAATTCTTTAATACTTCCCTATATTTATTATGGTAATATTACTTGGGCAAGTTGTGGCACTACTAAATTAAATCCTATACATAGACTGCAAAAAGGCCTTACGCATATTTTTGAATTCCCCTTTAATACTTAGCTCCGTCCCAACCAATATTTGCAAGATTAAACACATTGACAAATGTTGATACTTAAAATCCAAATTGCGATCCTTATGTATTACGTGAAACATAATTTAGCACCTCTTAACTATAATAAATCTACTTCAGTATAATAATGATTACCATCAATATAATACCCGCTCCCACTCTAAATTCCCTTTTCCATTAGCACTCAATCAGGCAACTGTTATTGCATTCAAATATGCTGGTCTTCGAATATGGAATTCCCCCCTTCTGATGTAATCTCCAGCACTAACGTTACTTCATTTAAAACCAAACTCAAATGTTCAATTATAACTACCTATGCCAAATCAACATGTAATTTCATCTCTCCTTCCTACGTTTTTTTTCTTCGCATTTTCCTATTTCCCTTTACCTGTATGTTGTTTGCTTAATGTTTTTTTTTAACTTAGTTTGTTTGTATATCATTTTTATTCCATGTATATTTCTTTATGTATTGGGGGCCTCTTTAATCAAGCCTTGGCTTTTAAGGGCACTCTGACCATTTACACTGTATCAATAATGTTCATACACGCATGATTTGTATACTGTTTTTTTATAATTCTAATTGGTAAATAAAACGAATTGAATTAAATTGAATTGAATCTTGCACCCCGCAGTTGTGAACAAAAACAGCTAATAAACATAAAATGATGGCAATGATAAATGTGTTAATCTCCAATGATACACGGATAGTTGTCGATTACAGGATTCTAAGTTTACATTTTGTAGAAGGAAATATAATCTAAATTCAAGTGTAAAATTTGACTTGAGTATGATATAGAAAAACGACTACAAAAGATGGCTGCGGGTAAATCAGAGTACCTGTGTTTTAGTGTAAATAGCTAAATTTGCCTAACTGCTCGTTCAGATAAACCTCAAAAAGTAATTAATTTATCAAGTCATTTTTGTCTTTGGGGGAAGGGGTACGATTAAATAAATCGCAACTGAGCGCAATAAATTTTGATTTTTCTTTTTTACAGTTTTTTTGTTATAGTTGTTTTTTTGTTTTTTTATTATTAAAACTAAAAATATAATAATGGGTTCTTGTATAGCGCTCATAACAGTCAGATTTTACCCTCCTGGCGCTCCCGATTATAACCCTTGCTTTAGCACGGCTGCCATACGGGCGCGATAGCTCAGTCGGTAGAGCAGTTATCTCGTTATCCGTTGACCCGGGTTCGAAACCAAGTCGATGCGCTAGTGCCCTTTGGTAAGGCATTAATCCTCATTACCAGGTCCCTCGGAGAAAACGTTAAGCCGTCGGTCTTCTGGTTGCTTCCTTATGCCTAGATTACATTTCGCTTGCGATTAGTCTACGGGACCCGTATCCTGCCCGTTTCCCCTTCTCCGTGCGGCCTCCGTGGGGAGGCAGGAGGCGGCCGTGAGATTTGCGTACGGATTCACGGGCTCCGCGGCGACTACGATTTTGTTTCGCGGGGAGTTAAACAAATTTGAAAAGTCGTAAGCGGCTGAGATGAGTCTAGATACCCGGGGTGAACGCGCGACCGCCACGAGAACCTTTTGCAATCTAGATATTACTGCTCTGCATGAATTATTTATAGCATTGGATTTATTGACCAATTAGAACGGTCATCCCCAAGTTGGCTTCGTTCGTGATTCGTTCATTATCAAAACATGTAAGAAAAGGTAAAAGACGTAAATACGTTTTGCTTATGAGATGAACATATAATTGATAGATACAAAATAACACATTCAAACTTATTTTAAAGGCAAAATTACAATGAAATAGGAAGCATTTGATGACTTATGCTAACAATCATAAGTGAGATAATTTGACTTTCCCTGTATATAAAATGAACCAGTCTCGTTTTCGTTCCATGTAGAGGTCAGTGGTCTTAGCCCGAACGTCAGTTCATAGTAGGTCCATGTTTGTACTATACGTACAGTTTACTCCGTGTGTGTATGTGTGTGTGTGTGTGTGTGTGATGAATACTATATGCTGACGTAATGCGAGGATGTGTTTGGTGATTGGACGCTACCATTTCGGTAGAGAATTCCAGTCGGAAACAAAGGTTAACATAAGAAATTCAACCCGGATTACCAAAGGCTACTTGGCTGTAATTCTCGCTCTGTCGTTCACTCGGGCTTTCGCGATAAGTCTCTTTTTAGTCGATCGGCGTCTATCAGACATGTGGCCTCGTTCAAAGGCTAATCTGCAAGAGGCTTCATACAGTTTTTACACTTTGAACAGCTAGTTGGTTATACACAGCCGAGTCGGTAGTCCAATCTCTGTACCGTTTCCGTGTCGCGCGCCCAATTAGCTGATAACAACAAAAATCCTCATCGTTAAACGTAGACATAGCCATTCCTCTCATTCTTTACCCCATTCGTGTGGACGGAAATTGGGGGATCGCGCGATCAGTGGAGAGAAGGCGCTGTGTGTTTGATCGATGCGTGTGGTAGAACAATCCAAACAATGAACGGGCTGAATCTGAACTACCGAGGCGGTACAAAAGAAGGTATAGAAGATAAAGGACACATGCCACGAAGCAGAAGACTTTTGTTTCACTTAAAACAATATTCTCTGATCTACGAAATATATTAAGCAGGCTCTATAAGAGGAAGGTAAGAGTTTCGCAAACCTTCCAAAAAATTGTTAGAAAACCTGCGAGACCAAAACGTCGGTCTCGAACATTCACTCCACTGTTAATGTCATTTTCATTATGATCACCATTATCATTAACATCACCATCACCCCCATTACAGCCACCATAATCTTAATCATCATAATCACCATTATCATCATCACCGTTGCTACCCTCGTCATGTTCTTTTTAAATTATTGATATATTGATATATTTATCAGCTATTAATTTCTAACCGTGGAATAACAAAAACCTTTCACAAAGGAAATTTGTGAGAAAAAGCTTCTTCTTTGTTATTTACCTTAAAGTGACTTGGTAACATTGCCTCAGATTCTGAACAAAATCCTGAATTTAGCTTATGCTGCAATCATACTTATAAACCTTTAGGTCAGTCAGGAATCCCACCATTTTTAAAGAGCCAATCGCTTGTCTGTTTATCAAGATGTTTTTGATTGGAAATCAAATTTATAACACTATAGTCTGTTGGGGAAAATGAATATGGTAAAATCGGTTACTCTAAGATTTTTACTTTTTACGAGACACTTCATGATCATTTTGAGGCGTAATTTTTAGGGCTTCAATATTACACCATATCACAGACACTGATTACACGTAGGGCCATGCATCTCAGATTTAACATTGTAAAACGATACCTTTAGGCCATGTACAAAATATACAGGTTTAGCGTCCCTGCCCGCTCCCTTTTTGGGGGACGCCTCTTTTTTAATTTTTTTTATTTAAAAAAAAAAGAAAAACATCATGAAAAACACTGCAAAAATGGATCTATTTCTGATATTTAAAAAAAAAAAAAAAAATGCCGGTGGCCATTTTGAAGAATAGCCCGACTGTCAGGGAAAAGGTACCAAGCGGCCATTTTGAGCGACCATTAAAACAAAAAAAGGGGCATCTTCCTTCCTATTTCTCAAAAAGGCAGGACGTTACGAATGATCTATACACTCGCGATAAGTATAGACGTTATTATGTGTGTGTGTGCGTGTGCGTGTGTGTGCGTGTGTGTGTGTATGTGTGTTTGTGCGTGTTTGTGTAGTTGTGTGTGTATGGATCCACCTGAGGCATGCGGCTTGCCATTCTTCAAAACTCACCTGTCTTCAACAAAATATTAATTAATATGATTGATGAAGGTTGAAGATTTGTCAATCTGTCGGTCAATTGAATCTTCTGTCGCCGAAGCCAATGGCCCGTCTCCGTGGCCTTGTGGTTATAGGCGTTGGCGTTCTCAGCCAGGGACCCGGCTTCTTTAAGCTACGTAACCAATTTTCCCTCTGATCCAAATATAATTATGTATATACATATTGTACATTTGGTTCTTCCTTTTTAAGTAAAATTTGTGTACCTTTTGATAAAGTCATATCTTAAATAGTTTTGTTATTCTTTATCTCTCGGTTATACGTATGTTTAATGATTCAATCCTAAATTTATTATAATTCTCCATAACTAATTCTTTTTCAGGAGAGGCGAGGTCATTTCGCCTGTGTCCATCGTGAACCAGCTCTCCATTGGCATCGTGGATGCATAAACTGGGAAACATTTTGGAATTTATGGTATATTCCTGATTTGCACGTCAAATAGCAGCATGAATCACTTTTACTGGGTCTCCGTATGTATGTTTGCTTACGTTCTGCCATTCATCCTTCATTCAGTCGGTGAGCATAACCCTGTATACGCATCTGAAGGAAATAAAGCAACCCTAACTTTCATCTATGAATTCAACGATGCAGAGCCGATCACATACGATTTAAAAAAAGGTGATAGACAAGCTTTCTTTGAAAATGGACGCATAAGATATGAAGGGATGAATGCGAACCAATATAGACACATGAAAGTTTCGGAAGAACAAATAGATCAAGATATGAAATTCATACAAGTCATATTTCAAAAATTAAAGCGTGGTGATGCCGGAACTTACATATGTACGTTCTACAGGGATGGATTCTTTGATTCATCAAAAACCTTATCTCTTGTTGTAAGATTCAGTCCAGGTAAAGCAAATTGTGAATGGTCAAGAACAATTTCCAATGGTTGGAACACACTATATTGCCAAGCAAGAGGGGGAAGCCCACCTGGAAATATAAAATGTATTCAGAACGAAAGGGGCGCTCCTTTGAAAGGTTGTCAACAAAATAATGGTTTGCAAAGAGAAGGCAACAGCACCGATGTCTATCTACTTCGAAGATTTTGGGCAATCAAGACTGAACCAATTCATTGTTGTGCGCAAAATGAACATGATGAGCACGAACAAACATGTGATGACTTTCGCTGGTTTCCACCAAAAAGGCCTACTTTCCAGAGTGAACTGTTATCAATGAATGACATATTAAACTTTACAAATTACCAAAACACCAATGTAACTCAACTCAACTCGACTAAATGTGACAAACAATGGACTGAATATAGTTTATCTATTGTGTTTTTAACCTTGTCCATTTCCATTCCCATATTTATTTCCCTTGCATTCATTGTGTATTGCATATGGACTCGAAAGGGAGAGCAAAATAAAAAATAAAGCAAATGCTTCGGTTCAGAAATAATACATTTTCATATGCCTAATTGTGCTTCTACTTTGATTGTTGGCATGTTGGTAGATTCTTTTTTCTCTTTACCTCTTCAGAGGGACTTTATTGTTCCATTTCAAAATACATATATATTATTTACAAAACAAGTAAAATGAAGCATATGAATTATATACAAGATCAACATAATTTCTTAAAATGATCATTTTAACATTTCTAATACTTTCTTAGCTTCTTCATTATCGAAGTATCTTATATTTTCTTTGTATTTCAAATAACATTTTAATGATGAAATAAATTTATTTATTAACCTCTTTGGATTGGTTGGTACTTCCCCAAAGTTCCGCTTTACGTAGTCTTTGTGAAACCAGTTTAGCATAATTTATCAAAAAATTAAGTAAAGTACATTTTCAGTTATCTATTTTATATCCAATCAATAATATTCTCATATCAATTTCAATTTCTATTTTAAAATGAAATATATAATTCTTGAGATAATTTTCCAGAAAACTCTTAATTTCTTGCAACGAAATATAAAATGTTCAATAGTTTCTTTTTCACGACAAATTTCACATTCGTTAGAGATTGTCTTTAGATGGCAATATTCTATGAATTAATTTGAAATTATATTATTTGATATTATTGTCTCTTATGTTATTAAATTTGAACTAAAATACATCTTTCCAAACAAATGTTTCTGGTAGGCCTAACATATTTTGCCAGAAATGGAAACCAATTTTCTCTTTTTTCCTTTCTAGCATTAAATGATAGTAACTTTTCGCTGTAGTAAATTCAACGTTTATAACATCTAAAGTTGCCTCAATGTACATTGTTTCATTGAGACTTGAAACTTAAAGTCTTAAACTTTAAACGTAAATTGTGTGACCAATATTTTGGGAATGCTTTTTTTAATTTTGACATTTTGAATAAAAACAACAGATTGTTTATATCAAAATGATTATTGAATAGAGAGTTATCTATCCATGTATCTTGATTTATAACATGTTTGATTTGACAAATTCGTTTTTTTATCCACGACGGGAAATACAGAGGTTTTATATCAATTAAAATATTACTATTATTCCAAAGTATTTCATCGGGAAAATCTTTTACTTCTAATTTATTAACATATCGAATTTCGGACCATGTGCAAAGCAAATCCATATAAAACATTGGTAAATTTCTTTTTTTACATATCATTTTCATGTGTTTAATATGACAATTATACTGTAAACATAACGGCATCCCGCCAATTCTTTCAGTCCAAAATGAAAATAATGTCTTCCACATTGCATTATCTGCATTAAAAAACTTATATATCCAAGATAATCTAAGTGAATTAGCTTTCAAAATCAAATCAACCATACCAAGCCCCCCTTCTCTTTATTAGTAGATGAACATCCCCTCATTTTCTCAATATTATAGTATTAATGACTGCTTTGAGAGAAATAATTGTTTTTATTCGCTCAAGGGAAGGTTAGAATTGCAATAGCCCAATTGTAACCTTCCCGAGAGCGTATAAAAACAACTATTTCTCGAATATTAAAGCAGTCATTAATACTTTTATATGCCGAAAAAATTATGACACCACCTTGGCCTTTTTCTAGTTTATCTGCACGGTTTTTTTTTATGATTGTTTCTTTGAGAGTAGACTAGATCTAGATTCTACTACTAAGTACTAGTCTAAGCAAGATATTTTTACAATTTTGGGGGTGGGCCGGCCCTGTGGGGAATATGGAGAAAAACCTGCGCTTTCATATGACACCTCACTTATTGAGTATCACCTTCAGGATCACGAGCAATATTAGTTTGAATCTCTGGTAATTAAAACATCGACCAATCTAGCATGATCGAATGCGCAATGGCCAATGGAAATCCATAGGGATGTGTGTAATCTCTACGGGAAGGATCTGCTTCTGTCCGTGACGTACAAATCACTACAATCACCAGCATCTGGTTGTCGCGTACTAGAATCTAGATCTAGGGCTACTGAAAAAATTATGGAAGATTTCACGTACCCTTTTTGGTGTTCTTGCTGTCAGCATTTCTCGCATTTGATCCTCATCCAGAAGTTAAAATCTTGGGAGCGTTTCTAATTCAGCCATTTTGGCCTAGTACAGTCGGTCGTCTGCGTTGCTGGCAGCTACTAGGGAGTCGGGCTAACTCGCCCCACGGGACATCTCGCCCCAGCGAGATATCCCGACATGATTTATCGATCGAGAGATACCAGTAGTCTGCTAATTAACGGCCAGGACGAAAGAATGTGAACAAATATCAGCCATATCGTCTAAAATGTACAATGAGCACAAACATATACACATTGGTATCTCTCGATCGATGAATCGTGTCGGGACAATTCGACCCAGTCTTTGATGCTGGGGCGAGATGTCCCGTGGGGCGAGTTAGCCCGGATTCGCTGCTAGTTGTATTACAAAATTGGTAAAATATAGCGACCAATTCTTCGCACACGTACGGTATCCTCGATCGCTCAAACCATTTTTTAACATGTAAACCTATGGGGTAACCATGGAGACTGACCTATTTTCCCGGTAACCCTGGTTATTGGGATTTTAGAACTGTTTTAACCATGGTTACCGGGAACTTTACAGGAACAGTTAAAGTTTATGAATGCAATTTCGACCAATCAGATGGCTGGATTTCTTAAGTGAGGTATATAATTACATTTATTACAGTTTAGTATAAATATTTCATATGTATTATAGTTATTACAGTTATTGTTTCTATTATCATCCTTCTCATCATCGTCATCACCATCATAGTCATTATTTGTATCATTATCACATGTAAAAATTCAAAGCTTTAGACCTTTAATAAAATACTTCTAAAGAAACCTAAAAGAGAGAAATGTACATTGTTCTTTATTGTTTTAGCTAATAGTTACGCAGACAATAATTAAAGAAAACTAGAAGAACGAATTAATAGAAAAAAGGAGCAAAACAGAGAGAGTGTGAGAGAGAGAGGGGAAGGGAAATAGAAAGAGGGAGAGGGAGTGTGAAACAGAGAGAATACGAGAGGGAGAGAGAGAGAGAGAGAGAGAATGGAGACACACGGGGGTAAGAGAGAGAGAGAGAGAGGGGGGAGGGGTAGAGATAGAGGGAGAGGAGGAGGGGGTGGAAGTGTACTGCGAGCACGAAAGCGCGAGCCCTTCTGCTTGGGGTCCTGTCAGGGTCCCTAAGGAGGGCACTGCCGTGGTGCATCGGCACAGCCCGTGCTTTCAGTCTAGGGGGCAGAATCCCCCAGACTTAGAGTATTACCGATTCAGAACCTGTCATGAGCGTAAGTGCGAGCCTTTCTGGGTGGAGTCCAGGGGCCTGCCTTAAAACCCCCGGTCGCTTTTGAGTTTCATCTACTTAGAACCTTCAAGATAGCCGTCTTGCGTGATAGAAACTTTAATCTCTACCTTGAAATTTACACTGCCCCTATTATTTAGGTAAGCTATTATAGAAAACAAGAAAACAATGGTATCTCTCCCTCTTTCCTCTTTTCTTGTCCTTTTACTTCTTTTTTCATTCTTGTCTCCCTTTTCTTCTCTCTATCACTTTGTGCCGCAAAAAAGGGAGAGCCGGCAAAATCGTCCCCACATGGACCCACTAGTGATACCTGTTCCTTCTCACAACATTTCGTAAATGGGCTTTTAAATAGGAAATTGCTCTTTATGAATACCCATTCGGACGGAAATCTTTGTTCATTTTTCCCGTTTTGTCATGTCTAGTCGCTTTACTTTTGATTGACAAAATTCGGTGCATTTGATGGTTTGAGATCCACTCGACTATGCATCTGTTTGGTGGGCTATGGGGGCTACATCCCACAGGTAGGGTCAGACTGATTTTCAACGACATAAATGGTTTAAGTTAATTTGAGGGGGTCAAAGCTTATGGATGATTTGGTTAGGGCTATCAGAAAATAAATAATCAATGTGCATGTTATACAACATTTGAACCTTCAGTGGAAGATCTAAGGGGGGAGGGTTACCCCCCTCCCCCTCCCCCCCCCCCCCCCCCTGGGCTGCCAAATGAAAATGTGATGTGCATAGAAAAACGACATCATGTGTCCAGACCCACACAGTATCCGCATCGTCATTGGAACAACTCCCCCCCCCCCCCCTAATATCAAAAAGCTAGATCCGCCCTGCTGGAAAGAACACACTCATTCACACTCATTCACACTGTGAACACAGTGTGAAACACAGTGTGATTCACACTGTGAATGAGTGTGAATGAGTGTGTACTTTCCTTTTCCGGTTATCCACACTGTGAACCACAATGTGAAAACGCGCCCAATTTAACATTGTGGAGCACACTGTGATTCACAATGTGAAACACAGTGTGACATGGGGACAGTTAGTGAATCACCCCCCTGCTCCTTGACCCATTTGTGACGTCATGATTCAATACCCGTATATTTAGCTCTCAAGCCAGGATTTGAAGTTCTTAGAATAGACTTGGAAAATGCCTATTGAAGTGTTTATTTGATATTTACCCAACTTTAAAGCAAACGATTCGTGTTGTCAATAATTTAAGCTTTCCTTTGTTGGTGTAATTTTCTCATGTTTTTGTATATTGCTTCGCACAGCTACCTTACAACGCTAGAATGCAAAACTTTATGAAAGCATTTACGAAACAAAAAGGTAACCCGACACATGCTCCGGCGACGATTACTCCGGTGACAAATGCTCCGCAAAAAACGACAATTGCTCCGCGACAGTTGCTCCGCCGACAGTTGCTCCGCCGACAATTGCTCCGCCGACATTTGCTCCGACGACATTTGCTCCGCCGACAATTGCTCCGCCGACATTTGCTCCGTCGACAATTAATCCGCCGACATTTGCTCCGCCGACATTTGCTCCGTCGATATTTGCTCCGTCGACATTTGCTCCGCAGGTAATATTTTTTTCATGGGTTATTTTTCGTTTTTGTTTTGTGTGATTTGTTTCGTTGCTGTTTAACATCAGGGCCGTAGTCAGCATTCTGAGAAGGGGGATGCGTTTTAATTCCCCGATCAGAAGACACTGATGGAAAAAAAAAGTGATAAACCTTTGCGAAAGACGCAATCCTTTTGTTGAGGGGGAGCAGGTGCAGACACTTTTAAGTAACAGATAAACATTTGTCAACCTTGAGTCGACCTTCTTTCTACAAAATTTGACGTTTTTTTCTTCTTCTTGGGTACAATATCATTTAAGGTAATATTTATTCCCTTTTGGTAGGCGATGATATATAGCGAGAGAGAGAGAGAGCTAAAAATGTAGACTTATCATTAATATCGAATAGCATCTTACTGCTTAATTTCCCTCCTTGATTAAATGAGCATGCTTATACCATAAACTGGAGAGCAAGCGTTAAACCAAAGAATTATTTTCAACAATAATAATGAATAATAATGAGTATCAATCAGAGTTTTCTTGCTGCTGGACGGGTCGGGCACATTCATAGTTAAAGCGATATCAATTTAATTGTTAGCGAGCGGACGTTTTTAAGCTTATATTTATATTGAATAGCATCTACCTGCCTTCCGCCCTTCTTCGTCTGACGTTTAGGAGCTGCACATTCGTATATTCGAATATGTTAACAATTATAATCG
Source organism: Strongylocentrotus droebachiensis (assembly GCA_035222895.1). Lineage (NCBI taxonomy): Eukaryota > Metazoa > Echinodermata > Echinoidea > Camarodonta > Strongylocentrotidae > Strongylocentrotus > Strongylocentrotus droebachiensis. The sequence continues at coordinate 125,970 of JAVYIG010001927.1, read as the reverse complement.
CGAGTTAGCGTAGCAAGTGAGCGATTTTTGTCCACTTCTCTTTTGATAATAATGATTGGCATATTTTTACAAAAGTAACTGTGTCTTCTTGTCTCGTGAAAGGGAGGGCACAAACGCATTTAAGGGGACGCTTTTGTTTGTTATTAATTTGTTAATTTGGCGAACAAGGAGGGTAAAAATCATAGGTTATAATCTTGAATATAATTTTTCTACATTACGCCCCTTAACTTGAATCAAATGGGAAAGTATTTTTTCAGGATTTATTGTTTATTCCTTGTTGGCGAGCGAGGTTAGCGAATGGTCGAAATTATTTGGCTTGCTATTTCATATTGAAAAGCATCTGCGTGCCCAGCATCGCTTTTTAATCACTGATGTACAAAACGTATTAGGGGAGCCTTCCAAAGTTGCGATTGTGCCCGAACGCGTCGGGGCGCAGAGCAGGATATGAGAACAAAGGAGGCGCCTTTTTGCGCCCATTTGCGCCTTTTTGCGTCGGCTACGAGAGGACTCCAGTTGGTTTCCAGCTCATTAAAATCTGGCTATTGTTTGGAGTCTCTTTGATACGAGATAAGCCCACCGAGGCGTGTCCCGGCGAAGCACTTGACATTTGTGAATGGGAGCTTAAACCTTGAAAAGCTTTTGCGCCCTTTCGCGCCCGGTCCCGCGCATTAGTTATTCATGTATAGTGCCCGCTTGTGTGTCCCTCTCGTCTTGCGAGATTTGACTCTGGCTACTGATTTGTTCTAATATTATTTTACGTACATGACATTGGTTACAATTTTTGTTCTGATTGTTTATTTCCCTCTCGACATCGGAGTTCTGTAGGCGTTAACGTTTGCATGATTGTTCATTATTTCATCTCCTCCTGTTCTGTTCATGATTGTGTTAAATATCTCAATTTTAATACAAATAGATTTGTTCACGAAAAAGAAAAAAAAACAATTTTATACTAACCCTACTCTCTCTGACATTGTTTTTCTCATGCATGTTTTGACATTTGATTTGTTTCATATTACATTAAATTTGTGTATATTTCCTTTTTATAGCGATGTTATCGCATGTTTCGGTTTTCTTGTTTTGTTTTCTTTAATTTTTGTTGTATCTTGTAAACGATCCTGTCATATGATCATTATAAATCATAATTCATAATTATATCATCAACCTCTTATTTTAATACAGGTCCTTTAAATCTTCGTAATATTAGAGAACGTATTTCAATACCTCCATTCATTTCCCCATTGTCAATGATTGTCGTCTGCTAAAGCTCGGCCGATTATCAACCGAGCCATAAATAATAGGCCTAAGCCTTCGTTTTACATGGGTTTTCGACACATTTTGTAACTATATTCTGACCAACATTATGCCATGATCTACACTAAATGCCCTTTTGTTGTAATGCGCAAATCAAATATAGGACTATTTGGGAAATGAATTTTGAGATGAACATTGTTTTATTCTCGAAAAAGAAAATAATATTTACTTTGAATGCTTTCGACTTCGTTTCTCATAACTTGAAATATTCATTTTGTTTTAGTTTTTGCCTCCCGCTTAATTTTTCTCTATCTATACATTTCTTAAAACCCTATTTTGATATGAGGTTGCTGTATCAATAAACTATTTATTGAATTTTTGTACGCATATTTGATTTGTTTTGTTTGTAATGGAAAGAGCTAAATCAATGACAGAGATTACAACAAAATCATAATTCATCACAATCATCTCTCTCTCTCTCTCTCTCTTTCTATCTATTTATCTATCTATATCTGTCTGTCTATGTATGTCTGTCTCTCTGTCTCCCTCCTCCCCCTCCCTCACTGAATACGTCATGACTTTCGTGAAATTGGAATTGTGCTTCAGTGTGTTTTATTTCCGCATCGCGTTGTTGTTGAAAGGGTGTGGCTAATAAGGAGTTAATCGCCGTAGTCTTGGTAGTCTTTTATTTGTATCAAAATAAATGATATTGAAAATAAAGTAATTCATTACATGTTATGAAACAATAAAGAAAGAAGTGCAAACAACGTGAGAATTCAATTTATTTGTCTTCGTCTCCATCTGTGTTATCGTTCAACATATCGTGTCAATAAAACTTTGATAATCCTCGTTTCAAGATTAGTTCTGTAGATGGCATGTACATGTAAACCGGTACATCAAATGATGATGATGATGCTTACAATATTGTAATAAAATAGTAATGATAATAAACATTATTTTCTTCATCTTGCACTCGCTTTTCTTCATTGCCAGAAAACTTGTTTTTATGTTGCCTTGCATTTTTTTTCTTCAAAAATGGTAGCAACCTTGCCCAGGAAAAGTCTCATATTCGTGGCTATACCGCCGGAGTTGCTCAAGACAAGAGTGATATTCCGTGGGGAAAGAGAGGAAGAGTAAGGGGTCGTTTTTCAGAACATAACATTTGAACATTTCATATGCCCGCTCAAACCAAGACCGGCTTTAGGTTGATCAAGATATTTTACTCAAACCTACTCTAAAATGGTTACATGCCATCGTAAAGGTATATAAGTTAGAGCGGTTGTTTGTATTATCATGTAGATTGACCTATTGACCTACGTTTAGGCTTACACCCTCTTCTTTCAAAACGGTAAACTTCCAGTGAGAGTACGTAGTTACTTCTTTACAATCTTTTGTTCCTCTTAGGGTGGGGGATAAGCCTTTCATAAAAGAGGTCCATCCATGAATGATTCGCTAAATTGGTCAAGTTTATAAAATGAACAGCGTATTGTCATGTAAATACCCTACATCGATAAGGCTTAGATTATTATATGATGACAAAAATGCCACACCGGTAGGGTAGATAAATATAAATAAGTAATCAGGGTCGGAATCGAACTAATAATACGACCCGTAATACAGTTTGTCCGAAAATGTTAACTGTACGTAGTCTGCAGGAATATACTCTTATTTTAAAGTTTACAAATTCCTCAAGAAATTTATAAAAAAAAGCATTTTAGAAAATAGTCAAGAAGAAATCTCGATATAGTTCTTGGTCTTTCCGTCTTTTATAAGTTTTTTTGTTGTTGGTGTTTTATTGTTCCCGAATTTAATTCTTTCCTTTAGAAAGGCATGTTTTATAATCCCGGTCTCTTTTTTCTATTCATCCCACTTTTAAAAAGAGCTATGGAATTATTATGATTTAAAACGCAGGTAAATCACGGGCGTGAAATAAATTATCGCCGTTCAACTGATGGTGAATGTTTGGTATTGCTTTTCCAACTGCTGACCAACTTTTTTTCCACTCCCCTTCTCCCTCTATATAAAGGAGGCAAACTCCATCGCATACTTCACGCGGGCACTGTAATAGTGTGAGTTCTCGTCCCCCTTCTTCTTTTTCTTCTTCTTCTTCTTCTTCTTCTTCTTCTCCCTCTTCTACTTCTTCATCTCTTTTTATTTAGAAATACATATTTTAAAATACACAATTTATAAAAAGTAAAAGATTTGTATGTAAATCTCTGTTGCATCAAATTAATATGAAATAGTTTATCAGCCTACATTGACGGTTATAATATATGTCGGACATTATACTTTAGCGAAAAGATATAAACGTGATAAAATGACACTAAAGAAGAATCCAGAACGGGGGCGGGGGCCGGGGGGGGGGGGGGGGTGGGGGTGAAAGGAGAGACACAATAGCATAATAATAAATAAATACAGTACAGACTATACGATGCACTCAACTTTCTCTCTCTCTCTATCTATATATATATACATTTCTCTGTCTATCTGTCTGTCTTTCTCTCTCTGTCTCTGTCTCTCTCTCGCTCTCTAAACAGATGATATAGGGAAAACGAAATAGTTTGTAAGTATTGCTTGGAGAGCAAAATAATTAGTCTGTTTTATTTACTAATGTAAAGCGCTTTGAGCATGTTTATGTCAAGGTGCTATATAAATATCAATGTGTATGAATATATTGTCAAATTTTGACAATAATAGTTTGTAAATATATGTATTGACAAAGTACATAAGAACGACACAGAAATGCTGGGAGTATTTGGGACCTACGTAGAATATGCGAAACTGAGCTATGTCTTTGTCTTTGGCCCATGATCCCACAGCTATTCAAGTTACGTAAGAGAAACTAAAGAAGAATCCAGAACGGGGGCGGGGGCCGGGGGGGGGGTGAAAGGAGAGACACAATAGCATAATAATAAATAAATACAGTACAGACTATACGATGCACTCAACTTTCTCTCTCTATCTATATATATATACATTTCTCTGTCTATCTGTCTGTCTTTTTCTCTCTGTCTCTCTCTCTCTCTCGCTCTCTAAACAGATGATATAGGGAAAACGAAATAGTTTGTAAGTATTGCTTGGAGAGCAAAATAAGTTTTATTTACTAATGTAAAGCGCTTTGAGCATGTTTATGTCAAGGTGCTATATAAATATCAATGTGTATGAATATATTGTCAAATTTTGACAATTATAGTTTGTAAATATATGTATTGACAAAGTACATAAGAACGACACAGAAATGCTGGGAGTATTTGGGACCTACGTAGAATATGCGAAACTGAGCTATGTCTTTGTCTTTGGCCCATGATCCCACAGCTATTCAAGTTACGTAAGAGGAACAATGAACGTTGCGGAGGGTACAGGTCGTTGTCGTGGTTATAAACTCCAAAGAGCGGAAGTAAGGTAAGGGTATAATTGAATGCCAATGAACTGACTACATCTATAACCCTGTTTGTTTGTTTTTTTGGGGGGAGGGAAGGGTCTTGTTATTTGTGCAGTTGTCGTTGCTGTTTTTTTAATTTGTTTAATGGGACCACGTTCCGACATACTCATAAATAAAAATCATATTACGTAAAGCCAGACTTTACCCTATCTGAAACAATCATTCAAAGGCAACAATCATGCAAGATGATCGTTTTTTCTCTCTTTTTATGTGTGTGTGTGTGTCTCCCTCTCCCTCTCTCTCTCTCTCTCGCTCGGTCGTTTTCTCTGTCTGTCTGTCTCTCCGTCTTTCTGCCAATGTTGTTCCGCCATTTGCTTGTTTGCCGGCACCATTCCTTCTTTGAGATAAATTATTATAACATAATAATGATGTACACAATTTATTATACCGTATGTTTATTATAGGGAGCGAAATAGAAAACGAGCGGCTGATAATGTCGAAATGCGAAGAATATTACTGTACAATAGTTATACAAAGTAAAACTTTTGAATGAAAATCTCTGTTGCATCAAATTGATATAAAAAATGTTTATTATGCTATATTGACAATACTTTTATGCGTCGGACATTAGTCTTCAGCGAAAAGATATCTATATATAAAAAAAGGAAAAACTAAAGGGGAAACAAAATCGGAGCTGGGGGGGGGGGGGGGGGGGAGGGGGGGGGGGTGATCGGAGAAACAAATATCATATAAATAAATACAGTACGGACTACGTCCGACTTTCTATCTCTCCCGCCACCTCTCTCTCTCTCTCTCTCTCTCTCTCTTTCCCTCTCCCTGTCTGTCTCTCTGTATATCTGGCAATGTCGTTTTCCATCTTCATTTTTGTTTAATAATGTTTCTATTAATTCCTTCATTTGCTTATAGCGTGTACGCCGACAGCATCTCTTCCTTGAGATGAATTATTATAACATAATTATCCCTTGCGATGTAAACATCATACCTTATATTTATTATAGGAAAATCCTGCGTACGCCACTGGATATGACATGAACTTGTATACAGATTGCAAAGTCGATTATACGCGGCCAATTTTATTATACTTATTTTGCGAAAATTTGTCAAATTAGAAAGAGTATACAATTTTTGTTAATGATAGAATTAACGTAACTTGATCAAAAACGGTTCAGAAACAGCTGAAATATCATAAAAAATACATCCGTTCAGATTTTCGTCGATTCATATCCATACTAACTTGGGGGAGGGTATGGAAGAGTGTTTAAAAAAGTCACTTTAGAATTATTGTTATAAAGATTTTCCTTTACTGATCATGACGCACCGTGAGTTCATTGATTACCAAAACAATGTCAAACTCTCCCGTCTGACTATTGCAAAGAACGGCATGAGAAGAAAAGACACGACGCAAAAAGAATACATAGAGTTTTATTTTAATACGATATGGGTTGTTTATTAGAACCAATTAGTCAAGAGAGTAGAAGAAAAAAAAAGGATTTGACTGACAAAATATAAGTGCTTCCAAGCTCAGGCTGTGGCAATGTGCTACAAGTAGCGTGAATAATGATATTAAATACCTTTGTTCATTACGACGCTAGAATAATATCGCGACGTGGAAATTATACAAATATGTTGATAATCATTCAAATTACAAACATACACAAGCGTCCCAAACAGTAATCAATTTTCCGACTATAACCGCATACATGTATTCATTCACTCATTTGTCTTTTACTTTTTCTTGTTGGGGACAATCAAGCTCGCAATTAAACAACCATTCATCGTGCATAGTCATCTTTATTTCACATTCCATACAGTCGTCACAAATTTTAAAAGGAGGCGTATTAAACCAACAACAGAAAGAAAAAAATCATAATTTCTTCTGATCAAGATGAACGAGTGTGTTGATTGCCCCCCAAAACAAAAACGCTCCCACCAGACAAGTTCAGGCTGTGCTGTAGCAATGTACATCGCAAAGCTTCCACAATAATAGGAAAGATAATACCCCCGCCCGTTGCGACGCAAAACGGCGCGAGAAGAATAGATCGCGAAGCGAGAAGAATACATCAAGTTTTTACAAACAATGGGATGTTTATCAGTACGAGAACAGGAAGAGGGAAAGACAGGCTTTGGCTGACAAATACTTTCTGTATAGCAAGTTTAAGCTGTACCGTTGTGCATTGCGCATCACGAGCGAGAACAATGACGGGAGAGATAATCTTCTATCGCCTGGAAGGGCGCAAAAGGGCGCAAGAAGAATAGAGCGGGTTTATACCAACAATAGACAGTTTCTTTTCATATGCAAGAATCAGGTGAGGGTGACTATTGCGCCCCTTTGCGCCCCTTTGCGCCTAAATGCGTCGCTTGAGGCGCTACCTTTCTATTCATGGCGCCCCGACGCGTTCGGGCACAGTCGCAACTTTGGAAGGCTCCCCTTACGGACATAAGCTATAGGGTAGCGAGCAAGGGAATTTTCATCCTTTTCATAATAACTGAAAACCATCTGCCTGCCTATACCACCCCTCTTCTTTAAATGATGATTTCACGAGCATGTAGTATATGTCATACTCCATTTTATTTCTCATTTTCCCCGGCGTGTCCCGACGCCGCGCCGGCAGGATTTAACGTCATTAATTATATATTTATACTGACATCGTCCGACACAAAGTTATGCCTGGATTACATTTCGCCTGCGATTAGTCTACGGGGCCCGTATCCTGCCCGTATCCCCTTTTCCGTGCGGCCTCCGTGGGGAGGCAGGAGGCGGCCGTGAGATTTTCGTACGGATTCACGGGCTCCGCGGCGACTACGATTTTGTTTCGCGGGGAGTTAAACAAATTTGAAAAATCGTAAGCCCGTAGCCCGTAGACATGTCGTAGGTGGCATTGCACAATCCCCGCATGGGCGTTGCGTGGAGGCCTCACGCTGATCGTGCAGGAAACGCACGATTTTTCAGTGAACATGGGGGCAACAGACGCCGAAAAAACGGCACGGTCACCGCGTCCTCTCCGCGCAACCTCTGCACGGAAGCTGCACGAGCTCCGTACGATTTTCGTGCGGAGGTTGCAGAGACTGCACTGGTGTTGCACTGAAATTGCACGATTTCCGTACAATCTCCGAGCTGCCTCTGTATGGATGTGTCCCGGTCTGCCCCCGAGGGCCAATACAAGAAATGGCACGATGCTCGTAGACATATAGCTCCGTTTAGTCTCATTTCACAACGCCCCCTATCGTCAGAGTCAGCAGCCATACATGTTAGCCTATGGAATTTACCCCCAAAAAATCGTTAAAAATTCATTTTTTTTGGTTTAAACGAAAAGCACATCCACCCGACTGACGTTATCACTAGCTTTTTTTTCATTGGAACCCTCATGTCCCGTTGACTTTTGAAAGTTCACCCACCGTCATCTTATCAAAGTAGGTTGCAAGCTCGTCATTGCCTATAATACACATGTGAAACAAGTCGTACTTTGGACTCAGTTTGCCAAGCGATTTTAAGATTATAGGCCAAGCACACGAAGGATAAGAAGCATGCATTATCATAGATCACTTCTGCTTGGTACATTATGTCCATTTCATCCAACCCCCCACAGTCATTTTTCCATTTAGTAAAAGCAAACATTTTGCCGAGGTGAGCCAAAACATGAATATTCATGAACGGTCAGACAATACAGCCTTTTAGTACGTAACGTATAGTGAATGGGAATGGGTGATGATCCGTCCAGGAGGTAGAGGTCAGTGGTTTGTGCTGGCAATGTTCCAGCGAGCGAAAATGAGACAATCGGAGCAATATGTAATGTAAACACATACATCGTAACCCGTAGCCTCCTACGATGCCCCCAAAATCGTAGACCAATTTATCGTGCGGCACCCGGGCCGAATGTAATCCAGGCGTTATAGGCCAATGCAAAAATATGGAAATTAAACCTTCCTATATTCAATTTTGTGTCTTTTTTTCCTTGTCTTTAGCCATTACTTTTCTCTTTTCTTGACCTGTTCTTTTCCTTTCTTTTCTTTTCCTTTCTTCCTATCTTTTTTTTTGCTGCAAAAGGGAACATTTGTCTTCAACGGGGTAATTTGGGGGTGGAGCAATTGTCGGCGGAGCAAATGTCGGCGGAGCAATTGTCGGCTAAGCAAATGTCGGCGGAGCAATTGTCGGCGGAGCAACTATCGGCGGAGCATTTGACGTCGAAGCAAATGTCGCCGAGCAATTGTCGGCGGAGCAAATGTCGGCGGAGCAAATGTCAGCGGAGCAATTGTCGGAGGAGCAGATGTCGGCGGAGCATTTGACGTCGGAGCAAATGTCGCGGAGCAAATGTCGCGGAGCAATTGTCGCTTTTTGTGGAGCATTTGTCGGCGGAGCAATCGTCGGCGAAGCATGTGTCATGGATTCAACAAAAAGCGTGACATCTGCACAATATTCATTATCCAGATACAAATAATATTGGATGTATCTTGCTGATTAAAATCCCTATAATACAGTATTTATCCCCTTCCCCCGTTTCAATAGGCGTGATAGTTCGCCAAACTTTTACTGCTAAATCAATTATTGGTAAAAATTGTTTCTTAAGAAGTAATTGTATAGTAAATATTCAATTTGAAACTTCCGTTACTGTCTACAAAGTCTCTGGGAAACTGGCTGCGTGAAAAACTTTGGATTTAAAATTATTCTTTCTCTGGAGAATTATGCCTTTAATAATGATAGAATGCATTATGTTCAAGAAATTGTTGTTATTCAATAATACTGGTGTGATCACGGAGAAGCGATTATGAATAGTTATCATTTAGTCAGGGGCGTTTTATTTACTCGTAACCTAGAATCATGTGATTCTTCTGATAATCAGAGTGCTTGTTATAATCCATAACAATCGTTTGACTGACGTTATATATACATGCATTGGGTACTCGACTGCTTATCTTTTACGACCATATTTTGTTTAAACAAGGTAAACAGGCACAGTATCAAAGTAAATATTACTGCTATGATGATGAGTACATTGATTAGAATAAATATATTGCTCGCATTAATACCGTGTTATCGTATCTGATAAAAATCAGCGTGCTCATGACGACGTGCAACGAGTCACGGCGTCCAATATGAACATCAAATGAGTGCTATCAAACGTGGCAAAAGTTGCAAGCTATTTGATCACACTTTATTTTTGTTTGTGTACTTCTTATTGAAGTTCATGTTAATACACATGATAATACATCAAATGTTGACCGATTTATAAATATATTTCAATACTTATACATAGCGGTGCACATCTCAATCCTTTGATTTGTAGGTGTGTTTAGCTGTGTTTTAATTGTTTGTGTTTTTTTTTTTTTTTTTTTTTTGGGGGGGGGGGGGAGGCATCACTTACATGCAGGCCCCGCTGAACATTTTTCACAGTGGGGTCTAAGGGCGAAGCCCCGGTGGGGGTCATGCGGCGGAGCCCCCGAAGCCTAAGAGGTATGGGCATCAGTGGCGGATCCAGGAATGTCTTACCTGGGAGGGGGCACAACATGGCATGGGGTGAAATATATGTAAAACGATGAAGCGACAGAGCGAGGCTTTAGCGGCGAGGGAGCGAAGCGACCAAGCGGGGTGTGTTTTGAAAGAGGTTCTGACCCCCTCCCAGAGTAGGAAGCATTTTCAATTTTAGAACCACATTAGACGCATTTTCAGGCATTTCCTGGAGTAATATGACGTACAATTACCTTTTCCTACCCCTTCCAAGAGTAGGGGTCTTTTGCAATTTGAGAACCATATTTAACGCATTAATGTCCACAGGCACTTCCTGGAAAAAAACGAGGCCTTTTGATTGGATAGAAGTTAAAGAAAAGTGATCTGTCACATCGTGAGACGTTGTATATGCTTCGTTGCTGGACAATGCACAAAGACGGTGGTCCGGTACTTCACCAGTAGTACTTACAAAAATTATCTTTCAAAATGACCTTTCATTTAATTATTAGAGAAAGAAGACGATTCATTGTACCGTTCTCGACTCTGAATCCTTGTCTGAATTCAGTTTACCCCCCCCCCCCCCCCCACCCATCCTCCCGAGCGAAGCGCGGAAGCTCTGACGTTTCGATAAATTATTACTCTTAATACTTGTCTAAATCCATTTTCGCCCATCCCGCGCGAAACGCAGAAGCTTTCACGTTTCATTAAATTATTAGAGAAAGAAGACGATTCGTTGTATCGTTTCCTTGTCTGAATTCAGTCCCCCCTCCTGTGCGAAGTGCGGAAGCTTTGACGTTTCATTTGATTATAACTCTTAGTCCTCGTCTGAAATCCTTTTCGCCCAGCCCGCGCGTAGCGCGGAACTTTCACGATTCATTAAATTATTAGAGAAAGAAGACGATTTGTTGTACCGTTCTCGACTCTTAATTCTAGTCTGAATTCAGTTGCCCCCCTCCCGCATGAATCACGGAAGCTATGCCATTTCATTAAATTATTAGAAAAAGAAGACGATTCGTTGTACCTTGTCTGAATTCAGTTTCCCTACTGGGCCCCTTAACGGTACATGTGCAGTGTTACATGATGTACGTATGGAACGTTCGTTCGCAAATCTGTGCATGCACAGCCCCAGTGGTGAGGAGCATCTCCCGGCAGTGCTTGTCGCAGTAGCTTCTAGAAAGGAAATGTTTTACTAGTGTTACTGTTAGTGGCCGCTAAAGCCCATTAGGCCAACAAAAAAAATCATTTGGTTGTTCTCGATTGCTTTTCCAGAGGCGGGTGGGCGGATTATTATTATGTATATATATATATATATATATATTTTTTTTTTTTTTTTTTTTTTGGGGGGGGGGGGGTCTTTTTCCCCAATTTATACATTTTTTTTTTTAATAAATAATTTTCCATAAAAAAAGAAGAAATCATTGGGATCTCAAGCATTTTAAAAAATCGAATTCAATAAAACACTTTAATATGGTTAAAGAATAGTTAAATGTACAATGCATATAAAGACCAACACAGAAAGTATTTTTGGCTTTGAAATACAGCACCTTTTAAATCCCCATTGTACTACTTATAACTACTTGCGCCCTCCATATAGCAAACAATGCCTAATCGGTGACCATTGGTCCCCCATGATCCTCTTTATCTTATGTTAACTAAGAGCTGATTTGATGAGATAACCACATGTCCAGTGACATTGCAAGGTGGTCTAATCCCTCATGTAAACTAGTACAGATAGGCTTTAAAACGAGTTAAAGACTGCTCATAACCTGATTTGACTAAAAGGCATTTTGACATAGAAAAATCAAAATGGCAAGTTTAATAAATACAGAATTGGCAACGGGACGGATTTTGATCCTTGCCAAATGCATAAAAAATGGTATGTTTGGCGTTTAAGATTGCTCCCCCCCCCCTCCTCCCCCCCCCCCCCCAACAAAAAAAATAATATATATATATATATATATATATATATATAATTTGATAAATTCGTTTTAAATCTCATAGTGGGCAAATGATAAAATGAAATAGAAAGGAACCTTAAAATTGGCATCAAAACGAAATCAATCCATGAGTTTAGTTTCGACATGAAAAAAAGTATTTACTGAAAATGAAAGACTAATCTAGGTACCTGTTTTGGCAAACAATCAGAGATCGTGGAAAGCCATCGCATACCGGTGATGATACAAACACCCACTTTGTAAACATCGCTTGTACCCTTTATTCCTTGTTTTCATCTTGGATACTCATACTTTTGCAGTAAATTCCAAAGAATAATTTGTCATGTTTATTCAAGTTATCTATCCGTACTCCGTGTTCAGAGCTGAGAACATATTAAATAACACACTAAAGATTATTAGAGTTGTAAATGAGATCTTTTTTCGATTGTTCATGTCGTAATTTCGTAATCATTTTCATAACGGCACAATCATTTTGCAAATATCATTTGCGCGCTTTTATTTTTCTTGTTATCATCAAAGGTAATCATAAACATACTCCAGAAGTGGAATTCGAAAATTATTTATTTATTTGCATCCGTCAGGCCTTTAAAAAAATTGATTTGATTTACTCTTTCCACTCAAATATCCCAAATTAAAATGACATTTATAAACCATAAGTATAACAAGATGTAATATAACACATGGATTATACAAGTTACGAATACTGATAAGTATCTACGAAATAAAATAAGTTTGCAGAGTACTTTTAAAGGGATAGTTAAGTTCGTGTTTCAGTCCGCAAATGCCCTCGAAGTGCATGGTTATTGCTCTCATTCTTATTTATGACATTACTATATGCCATTTTTAGGACCTAAATTTGCTATGAAG
>JAVYIG010001927.1:0-112851 GCA_035222895.1 Strongylocentrotus droebachiensis | reverse complement strand
GTTGTATGAAGTAAGGATTGGGAGAAAGCATGCGTCTTTGAGTTCGTATACGAGGTAATTTCATGTGTGTAGAGTTCCGAAGATTGCGACCTGTGATTGATTCTCTACTTTGTGGCAAGAGATGGCGATGGTCAGGAGAGGTTAAAACTGATTTGGCAAATTCAAATTTTATGCATACTTTTTAAACAAAGATTGATCTTGACAAACTAAAAGATGAGAGGAGTGCCCAACATAGCGACACGTAATGTATACGCTGGATTACAAGCATTGTAGTTCATTCATTAATCATGTTAATGGAATAAATCGTCACTAGAGGTCCCAGGGTAGAAACATCCATGAATTTGAAAATTTTAGGAATCCGGTCTATATCAGTCCAAATCGGTATTCCAAATCAGTTGATTTTCCTGCGTCCCTCCCTCCTCTTTTTAGCCCAATCAGATACGCTTGACATTGACAATTACAATGTTTTTTTTTCTTTCTCATGTATGAACCCTTGCAAGGGCATTGGAGAAAATCAACACCCAACAATGTTATAAGTCATTTAGCCATGCAGGGGGTAACCCGACATAATGCTCCGCCGACGATTGCTCCGCCGACATTTACTCCGCAAAACGCGACAATTGCTCCGCGACATTTGCTCCGCGACATTTGCTCCGACGTCAAATGCAATGCTCCGCCGACAGTTGCTCCGCCGACAGATGCTCCGCCGACATTTGCTCCGCCGACAATTGCTCCGCCGACAGATGCTCCGCCGACAATTGCTCCGCCGACAATTGCTCCGCCGACATTTGCTCCGCCGTCAATTGCTCCGCAAAACGCGACAATTGCTCCGCCGACATTTGCTCCGCCTGAAGCGACACTTGCTCCACCGACATTTGCTCCGCCGACAATTGCTCCGCCTGAAGCGACAATTGCTCCGCCGACATTTGCTCCGCCGACTATTGCTCCGCCGACAATTGCTCCGCCTGAAGCGACAATTGCTCCGCGACATTTGCTCCGCGACATTTGCTCCGACGTCAAATGCTCCGCCGACAGTTGCTCCGCCGACAGATGCTCCGCCGACAATTGCTCCGCCGACAATTGCTCCGCCGACATTTGCTCCGCCGTCAATTGCTCCGCCGACATTTGCTCCGCCTGAAGCGACAATTGCTCCGCGACATTTGCTCCGCGACATTTGCTCCGACGTCAAATGCTCCGCCGACGGTTGCTCCGCCGACAGATGCTCCGCCGACTATTGCTCCGCCGACAATTGCTCCGCCTGAAGCGACAATTGCTCCGCGACATTTGCTCCGCGACATTTGCTCCGACGTCAAATGCTCCGCCGACAATTGCTCCGCCGACAGATGCTCCGCCGACAATTGCTCCGCCGACAATTGCTCCACCGACATTTGCTCCGCCGTCAATTGCTCCGCCGACATTTGCTCCGCCTGAAGCGACACTTGCTCCGCCGACATTTGCTCCGCCGACAATTGCTCCGCCGACAATTGCTCCGCCTGAAGCGACAATTGCTCCGCCGACATTTGCTCCGCCGACAATTGCTCCGCCTGAAGCGACAATTGCTCCGCCGACATTTGCTCCGCCGACTATTGCTCCGCCGACAATTGCTCCGCCTGAAGCGACAATTGCTCCGCGACATTTGCTCCGCGACATTTGCTCCGACGTCAAATTCTCCGCCGACAGTTGCTCCGCCGACAGATGCTCCGCCGACATTTGCTCCGCCGACAATTGCTCCGCCGACAGATGCTCCGCCGACAATTGCTCCGCCGACAATTGCTCCGCCGACATTTGCTCCGCCGTCAATTGCTCCGCCGACATTTGCTCCGCCTGAAGCGACACTTGCTCCGCCGACATTTGCTCCGCCGACAATTGCTCCGCCGACAATTGCTCCGCCTGAAGCGACAATTGCTCCGCCGACATTTGCTCCGCCGACTATTGCTCCGCCGACAATTGCTCCGCCTGAAGCGACAATTGCTCCGCCGACATTTGCTCCGCCGACATTTGCTCCGCCGACAATTGCTCCGCCGACAATTGCTCCGCCGACAATTGCTCCGCCGACAATTGCTCCGCCTGAAGCGACAATTGCTCCGGTGACATTTGCTCCGACGACATTTGCTCCGCCCAAAAAGTGTCCCATAAACTACAAATGCTACTAGTACTACGACAAATGCTTCGCCGACAATATTTTTTGTACACGGGTTATTTTCGTTTCTTTTTTTTCTTCTTCATTTTCTGAATGCATTTCATGAAATAATGTAGATGAATAATCTGAATAATCTGGCGGTTATCTACCCCACCCCCCCCCCAAAAAAAAGATTATTTAAAGGGAAAACAAATTATAACCCTTTCAAAATGCAATCATTTTCTTCCTCAGGAATGTTATGAAACACCATACTTGTGAGGTCTTCATGTAAATCAGATCATTATCTAGAAGGTCAAGAGAAAGAAATTGGAGACATATCTCAGAACATTAAAGCAATGTACATATTCCCTCCGAGAGGATATATTACTTGATTGATGATTCACAGCATGATAGTCATAGCCATGAAGCTGGAAATATGTGGGTAATAATCAAGAAAACAAATTACCCAAAACATGTTTTCATTTGTTTTTCTCATCCACCCCGTTTAACGGTGCCTATTAATTTTAAAAGCTTATTTTGCAATCTTTCTATTTTAGAGCAGTTCGACGAATGTACGTTTCCTGTTTGAGCTGTAATTTGTTAGATTGTTATTAAGGATATTTACCATCCAACAATTGATATGTAGGATTGTTTTATGTTATAATGCTGCCTGTTGCATACCATTTGAGAGTGTTTTGGCAATTGTTCGGTTAACAGGAGTAAGAGAAATGTTTCTTATCCTTTTTGAACATATTTGCAATATCAGCATAGATTCTTTGATATGTTAATTGTATTATTGTATGGTGCTCAATCCTCTTGTTTTCGAGTTTGGTTTTTAAAAGATTTTTTGATCAATATCTCGGATGTCTGTTCTTTTTGCGTGTTGCCTAGTTTTGGAGACAATTCGGAATGACGCATAAATAGGCCTACTTTGTACTTGCATAATAATGCATATCCAAAAACTGGTTAAAAAAACCTTAATTTTGGGGAAAAGGATTTTTGTGTGTCTTTTCGCATTTTTTCCCCTTCTGAGATAGGAAGAATGTCATAACTTTTTTTAAAGGTTCCCTGAAAGGGGGTTGCTCGTCAAAGGCCTTTATCATGTATATTTAGTAATGTCAAGAAATGGCTGGATTCGGGCTGAACATTCATGCCAGAACAAATTGAGTTTGGTCCCTTGTAGTACTACTCGTTTATGCATGCAGCGCAAGTGCCTGAGGCGGACTTTCGTGTGCAAAATTATCGATTCGATAATCCCTAAATCTTGTTTATGTACACCTAATCTAATTTCATAATGCTTTGAAACGGTTTATTTCGAAATGTAATTGGATGACCAGAACTCCAAAAAAAATGATTGGAATTGAGATAAGAAGAAGATAAACCGAGTAGAAAATGATGTGACGGTCATGAAAATTAGGCCTATACAGTTTGTAGAAGAATTAGGTTGAAACAATTTGAAGATAATTTTGAAAAAAGTTCTTTCAGGAAGTGATAGTAACTTATGATATAACACACGGGTGGCCAACCCGCGGCCCGCGGAGCATTGAAGAAGTGAAAATAAAAATATCTCATAAATGAAATGCGGCCCGCATAGCAGCGATGAAATAGGGTAAAACAGAATTATATTGAATCGTTAAAACGTGAATTGAAACGTTGTTGATACAAAATTCCTCAAATTGATCATTGACATAAACACCCGGGGTGGGGTACTCACATTATTAGGACATACGGGGATGTGCCACTCTAATGGGTGACTTTATCACACAAAAAATCCCTAAACATGGGTCCCGTTTCTAACAAAAAATACCATTAAAAATGGGTCCGTTTCTACAAAATTTTCAAAATTTTCGGGCGTTTGCCATGCAAACACTCAAAAAACATCCAAAAAACACCCGAACATTTTGGAAAATGGGTCGAGAAAATGCCCCCTAATAATGGGTAGGGGTTTCAAGGCTTGAGCGGCACACCCCCGTCCAAACCAACTCTGAGTATCCCCCTCCCCCCCCCCCCGGCATTAACATCACTATCCGTGTTAATTTCAGTTTGTACATATACACATTAATGTTGTGAATCGAGAAATATGTTTGAAATGCCATACTTCTCTTGAAACTTACAGCCCTTTCTCCCGCCGTTGAATTTTCTCATGAATCTTAATCGTAAACTGGATACTCCCCTTCCCTTTGCATGCACCGCGTTCAATGAGATTTTTTCTTCACTGATTTTGTTGTTTGCTTGTTTGTTTTTACAAAATTGCAGGTGTGTACACGTATTACATGGGTGTTTGTTTGTTTGTTTTTTGGGGGGGTGGGGGGACTACCTATATGGCCCGCCAAGTTATGCCAATCGTTAGCTGTGGCCCGCGAGCTTTAAAAGGTTGGCCACCCGTGATATAACATATCTGCATCATGAAATTGTTTGGTTGAATATGTGATGTAAGTTTTTGTAATTATTATTTGAAACGATAAGAATAAAGAATATTAATAACACTGTTATTTTATTATCTTTATGGTTTAATTCTTAGCCTTTCTGCTTATTCCCATTTATACAAATCATTCTGTTGCAGTTTGATGTTAGTTCTTCATAATAAGCCAATTGCTCTTCTTCCGGTGGCTCCGTGAGTCCCTTAAGGTCAGTGAAAACAAAGTACTCGAATGAGACGGGGTGTTTTACACACTAATATATATACATATATATATATAATTATAGTAAAGCTACATACACTTAACTGAAGGAAAGAAACCTATAGAAAACGGACTGGATATTATTGAAAATACTATTCTAAACAAGAATGTACTACATTACGTTACAATTTCAAGAGAGAAATAGAACTCGAGAGGGGGAGAAAAGAAGAAGACAGTGATGAAATTGAAAAAACACTAATAGCATGAGAGGAAAGAAAAGAGTCAAGAAGACAAGAAAAGGGTGTAAAAAGGAAAAGGAGGAGCAAGAGAGAAAGAGAGAGAGATAGCCTTGAGCTTTGGATCAGCTAATGAGTAATACATGAAACAGATTTTGAGCGGAGTAATTATCTTTCGCCGGAGAACTTGCATAAGGAGCTATAACTTGATTTTCTCTTTTTAATCAAACATGGGGAATAGCAAAAAACGGCTGAGCATTTATTGCACTAATTACCAGAGGAGCATTCATATCTTCCAAGAGGCCGCACTTTTGGATCGGAGAGCAATTTTATTGTTGGCAGAGCATTGTCTTTTAAGGGGTACTTTTGGGGAGGAGAAACAATTGTAGTAGCCTTTGTATTTTACGGGGCAATTTTTGAGCGGAGCAAATGTCGGCGGAGCATTTGTCGGCGGAGCATTTATCGGCGGAGCAAATGTCACCGGAGCAATTGTCGCTTCAGGCGGAGCAATTGTCGGCGGAGCAGTTGTCGGCGGAGCAATTGTCGGCGGAGCAAATGTCGGCGGAGCAAATGTCGGCGGAGCAAGTGTCGCTTCAGGCGGAGCAAATGTCGGCGGAGCAAATGTCGGCGGAGCAATTGTCGGCGGAGCAAATGTCGGCGGAGCAAGTGTCGCTTCAGGCGGAGCAAATGTCGGCGGAGCAAATGTCGGAGGAGCAATTGTCGCGTTTTTCGGAGCAATTGACGGCGGAGCAATTGTCGGGCGGAGCAATTGTCGGCGGAGCAATTGTCGGCGGAGCATCTGTCGGCGGAGCAATTGTCGGCGGAGCAACTGTCGGCGGAGCAACTGTCGGCGGAGCACCTGTCGGCGGAGCATTTGACGTCGGAGCAAATGTCGCGGAGCAAATGTCGCGGAGCAATTGTCGCGTTTTGCGGAGTAAATGTCGGCGGAGCAATCGTCGGCGGAGCATGTGTCATGGAACCAGCCAGGGGCAGCGATTTCTGTTCACGACCGGGGGACAAAATGCGAGGGGCGAGGGAGCATTGGCATAATAGTATATTTTGTAAAGCGCTTAGAGACATAATTTTGTATTAAGCGCTATATAAAGATAATAAAATAAAATAAATAATAATGAGCAAAAAAGTTTTGGGGCAGAAAAAAAAAATTCGCCTCACCCCCACTCTTACATGTTATATGCAGGCCCCGCGGGGGTGGGTGGGGGGAGGGCTAAAGTAGGCATATTTACGATCAAGTAGAGCGAAGCAAGTGGCGTAAATTGACGTGGGGTTCCGGGTTTTAGACATTTAATTACGGTCAGATGAGCATATTTTGATACCTTGTTTGTGACACTGGAACTTGCAGGGAGGTGTTTCACAAAGAGTCACACTTAGTAAGTCGCACTTAGCGTAAACCTCCCTAAGTGTGACTTGCCTAGCTAAGTGTGACTCTCACGGAGAAGCAAATTCTGAATCTACGCATGACTTTAGCCATTAGTAGACTTAACTCTTTGTGAAACACCTCCCAGGTCATTAATTGAAGTTGGGTCCAGGGGGCGGAGCCCCCGGAAGCTAAGGGGTTTAAAGCCTTTAATTACGGTCCAAAATGAGCAACCAGGGCCCAGGGGCCCGCATTAGGCCCTTGATGGAGTCCAGGGGGCAGAGCCGTTTTCGCACCGTTTTCGACTCTTATTAAGCTCTATTTTATCTGAATTCAGTTACCCCCTCTTGCGCGAAGCACGGAAGCTTTGACGTTTCCTTAAACTATTAGAGAAAGCAGACAATTATTCGTTGTACCATTTTTTACTCTTAATAAGCCCTCTTTGTCTGAATTCAGTTTCCCCCTCTTGTGGGAAGCGTGGAAGCTTTGACGTATGATTTAATTATTACAGAAAGAAGACGATTCGTTGTACCGTTTTCGCCTCTTATTAAGCTCTATTTATCTGAATTCAGTTACCCCCTCTTGCGCGAAACGCGGAAGCTTTGACGTTTCCTTAAATTATGAGAGAAAGAAAACGATTCGTTGTACCGTTCTCCACTCGTCTAAATGATTTTTTTTGCGTTTCATCAAAATATAGATAAAGGAAGATGATTCGTTGTACTGTTCTCGACTCTTAATCCTCTGAATTCAGTTTTTCCCCCATCCTGCCCGAATCGCGAAAGCTTGGACGTTTCCTCAAATTATTAGAGAAAGAAAACGATTCGTTGTACCGTTCTCCACTCGTCGAAATGATTTTTTTGCGTTTCATCACAATATAGAGAAAGGAAGATGATTCGTTGTACTGTTCTCGACTCTTAATCCTCTGAATTCAGTTTTTCCCCCATCCTGCCCGAATCGCGAAAGCTTGGACGTTTCCTCAAATTATTAGAGAAAGAAAACGATTCGTTGTACCGTTCTCCACTCGTCGAAATGAAGTTTTCCCCTCCCGCGCGGAGCGCGGAAATTTTGACGTTTCATCAAAATAATTATAGAGAAAGGAAGACGATTCGTCGTACCGTTGTTGACTCTTAATCCTTGTTTGAATTTAGTTTCCCCGAAAATTTTAAACCTCTGATTTCTTTAGCTGATATTATAGGAAAGTGAAACTTCGAGAAAATACAAGTATTGTAGTTGTAGTCACTCTCGAAGTCGTCACAGTGGATAAAAAGTCACAGTTCGTAGGGGAAAAAACTTGTCGGCCGACCGACAATATACATCTCATCGACTTCAAACTTCTGCATTGATATAGTAGACGAGGATCGAGCAAGAATACCGACACAGCTGACCCGACACAGCAACATATTTACCCGTGTCTTTCTTGCTTCCTTGACGAGACTACTCCACACAACAACAACCCCTACCCCCTTTCTTTTACTCCCACTCCTCCTTTCTCGGGCTCTTACCTGCCCCTCTTTCCTCTCTTTCACCCCCCCCGTTTCTTTTGTTTTCCTTTTCTCTTTTTTTCCTTCTTTTTTTCCTTTTCTTTCTTTTCTTTCTTTTCCTTTCTTTCCTCTCCTCCCTCTTTTTCTTTTTTTCTCTTTCTTTCTTCTCTTTTCTTTCCTTTCTTTTCCTTTCTTTCCTTTCTTTTCCTTTCTTTCCTTTCTTTTCCTTTCTTTCTTTTCATTTCTTTTTATCTTTTCATTTAGTATACAAATAAGCAATAATGAATATACTTTATTCACACTTCACTTTTCTAGCTCCCGAGCGAAAAGATTTTTGCATTTTGATTTGTCTACACGCACACTCTTGGGCCTTCCAGATCCTTAAAATGTGTTGCAGTCTTTAGTCAGTATTTGCTATACATTTTTTTGTTGCACTTTTTTAAATTTTCCGGGGGGACGACCCCCCCCTCAAAAAATTGAGGGGGACGTATCCCCCCGTCCCCCGGGATCGCCGCCCCTGCATCTAGCTGTACTCAGTATACAATAACATCAATCTACATCATTATGTACAACTAGAGATTGTACTTGTAACTTGTACACGTATAGGTGGTATGTTCTCATTTGAAGAAAAAGTAGAAAATGGCATGAATCTTCGGAAAGCCGTGAAAAGAGTCTTAGCAAGACACAGTCCACAATTCGAGGGTTAATTCCAGTATCAGGATGAGAATGACGATGATAGTGAAGAAGAGACGGATGGTTCAGATGGAAGCGGCAACTAAGGCTTGACATCACCTTGACAAAGACACTTAGTAGACAACCCTAATAATAGATGACAAATTTACTCTAGTTCAATTACATGTTGTATACTGTACATCAAACGACCTTTCTGAGTTTAAACGTGCATACCTGTACGGGTCCGAAAAAGAAAGAAAACTTATTTTATTATGTTTTATGTTTTTAAGATATTTATACCTATACACTGTTATTTGCTGTACAACTATGTTAACAGTTTTTACATGTTTACGATGAAATAATACAATAATGTGACTTGGGTTCTATTTTTCTAGTTAAAAATGTTGTGTATATTCATATTTGTTCCCTTGTAACATTACTAAATTGTAATTGTTATCTTTGTATTCAAATCTGTTTTGCATGAAATTGTCCATATCGAAACAGAAACAAATAAATTAAACTAAAGTAAATTCTGTACTACTACTAGTGTTTCATTAGTGTTTTATTTCATTGATGTGTGTATTCTACGTCACAATAGTCGTACAAAATACAAAGTACGTCCAGAATGATGTTTTGAGAGAGTTCAAACACAGCCATGACTATATCAAAATGTTGTGTGAAAGTCCAAAGAACTCGGCGGTATGAACAGCGCGGAGTAACTCACTTGTAACTCATTTGATCCAGGATTATTCAGTCTTTAGACTGTTGTTCCTATCCATGGTTTCGTTTGGTTGGGGTCGTCATCAGGGGCGTACGCAGGGGGGGGGGGGGTTGGGGGTTCAAACCCCCCCCTTTGGTATTTTTATGTAATGTAAACCCCCCTAAAAAAAAACCTAAAACCCTCCCCCCCTTTGGTTTTTTAATTAAAAAATTATACCCACGGCTAACCTAAATAAGGTGACCTTACCCCTCCCCCAACGAAGAAAAATGTCAAATTTTGAAATTTAGAGACCAAAAAAAAAAAAAAGTGTCCGCTTACCCCCCCCCCCCCCCCCCCCCCCCCCCCCCCCCCCCCACTGAGCGACTTTTCGGCTGGCTGAGTCGTTGCGATTTTTTTTGGCCTCCAAATTTTCGGGAGCAAAATATTTTAACCCCCCCCCCCCCCCCCCTTGAAAAATGCCTGCGTACGCCACTGGTTGTCATCATATTTATCTGGGGCATCTTTCCACCATTTCTCAAGTCCAGATTTAAAACGATTCATAGTGGTACTCTCCACAACATCGCCTGGAAGACCATTCCACACATTGATTATTCTCTGGCTGAATGAGTTTTTCCTTAATGTCCTCCGGCATTTTAGCTTGTAAAGCTTAAGTGAGTGATCACGGGTGCGACTGCACTTTGTTCTGTTCGAGAAATGTTCTTCTTGAATATTATCGAACTATAGTGCATTATTCTGTACACTTGAATCATGTCAGATCGTTTCTGTCTGAACTGTAGATTGGGGGATTTTCAGTGCTTTAGGTCTCTCTAAGTAGTTTAAGTGTCTTCCGTTTTTTCTCCATTGACAGGGTTTGTTTGGATCGTGTACAAAATGAATGGAAGTTTATTATAACACGTATATATCATATATACGTGTTATAATAAACTTCCATTCATTTGGTACACGATCCAAACAAGCCCTGTACTAATCTGAAAAGTCGTTCTCATTGACCCTGTATACTTAAAGGATTTATTTCCTATAGACTTAACAAGTAATCCCCAACGTTCAAACAGACTTCTAGTACTACTCATGGGTACCACCAATTCAATTGAAATTTGTATTAAAAAAGAGCCCCCGTCAGTACTAAAAGAGCCCCCACTGAGAGGGCTCACGGTGGGCTCTTTTTTGTTGGAAGATCCCCCGTGGACACAAAATTAATGTGAGCCCTGTTTGCACCCCTTCCTCCTTAATCCCTTTTCCATTTTTACCGTAACTGCCATTTACGTATGACCGGCCCCCTTCTTCAATGACCCCAAACTTCCTGATTACCATCCTGCCGCTCTTTGGAGGGGCCGGGTGCGACCTTTTTAGAAGTGTTTTTACACTAACCTTACAGGCACTACGGCTTAACATCAACAAGCATGCTTAGAATTTTTGAAAATAAGCTGAATTCCAACTCGGTTTTGCACAACCTTAAAAATTAGAATACGGTCAGTCGCCCCCGCCCCCTCCATGTGCCCACATTTCACAAATCACAAGCATACCCCCCCCCTCAGGTTTGACCTTATTCGTTGCTACTGTCACTGAGAGTGCAATTTCCTTGTCTTTTTCCCTTTCTCACCGGCTTCTCTCTTCTTTTCTCTCTCTCTCTCTCTTTTTTTTACTCTTCTCTTTTCTTTTCTCTTCTCCTTTCTTTTTTTCTCTTCTTTTCTTTCTCCTCCCCCCTTTTTTTGCGCCGCCAATGGGGGGGGGGGGCCGTTTCGGCCCCCTGGATCCGCCAATGTCCTGCTCTTTTATGTAAAATATTCCTTTATACGTAAATAAACAAGAGATACACAAATTAAGACATTATTAGCATGATGTGATGCCTTCAAGCATGACAGGGGCGCAGCCATTTTTTTGAAAATGTAACGTACCAGGTGAAGTTGTACATGTATCATGTACCAAGCTTCAGTCCGAAAGACTTTTTAAATAAAAAACAAACCCTTTACTTTCGATGTCAATGAGGAAAATCATTGCTGAGGAGATGGAAATTATATTTGGTGAAGAAATATATAAGGGACGACAATTGTAACTAATTCATTCAAACATACTTAAATAATTATAGCAGATGACAAATCTATTTCATTTATGAGAAACCTTCACCCCAGAAGAACACGCCGCCCAACTTATTTATGGAATTTCTTTCTGGCAATTGTAGTACACAGGATGATAGCAGGTGAATGAAATGTTCTATCACCACACTGGGAAGGAAGCATCCGTAAATTTGAATAATACGACTTCACATAGTACGTCACGTTATCATGAAAATAGCGATGTCAATGTCGTGCTGAGAAACTGTACATTATTCTTGTTTTATGCCTCTCTCATGACACCTTGGTGGGGAATCTTGGACAAGAATATATAAATCTCTCAGAATAAGTCAAGTTCTTTCTTGAGGTTTCCTTTATATTCAATGACTGTCCTTGAAGCCCTTGAAGTTAAACTCATAAGCAGGCGCGTAGCCAGAGTTTGATGTTTGGGGGGGGGGGGGGCACATACATGTAATCGATCGAGGTAAAAAAAAGGGGTCTATAAAATTTCACCGATCCTGGAAATTTTAGGGGGGGGCACGTGCCCCCCCGTGCCCCCCCGTGGCTACGCGCCTGCTCATAAGACGATCGATACTTGCTATAATAAAGCTATTTGTCGTCAATTGTGTACAACACACGTACTTGCTCGTAAAGTCTATAAAGAATTGCACGCGAGGCATTACACGCGATGAACTACAGCCTAATATACGGAAGTTCATGAGAAATGCCGCTCTTGGCCTACAGCAAGGTGTTGTTGTCGATCATCCCGTCATCATTATACGGGCGGGGAAAGACCATTAAGGTAACGACGGAGATGTCGGGCGGGACATCATCGGAGAGTTGGAGGTATGTGGTACTGGTCACCAAATTTAGTCTGGATTTCCTGACGCAGGGCCTCTTGAAAGCGTTTGGTGTTCTCGTTCCGGCCCTCGTCAATAAATTAGAGACCAACTATGGAACAATCGGATTCATCTTGTCTTTGGAATTAACCGTGTTTTTCATGGCATGTAAGTATGATGACCCATTCATGTGATTGGTGGTGAATATTTAAGCCCTGTCAATATTAAAATTATAATTATTATAGGTTTTCCCGCCCAATTTCATCAGAGTTGCATGCGATTTAACAATGCGATCATTCAATTTCGAGTGAATTTGAATGATCACCGAGATCAACATTCAAAAAGCTAACTAGTTCATTCAATTTGATTGTATAAACATGCTATTTCATGATTTTCTCACATAAACGTGTAAAAAGAGCGTTCAAATTAAAACAGCAAGTAAATGCATTCAAATTCGCACCTGCACCGCCGTGATGAAAGTTAAGGTATTCAAATTCACGAATAGGCAATCATTTATAGCATTTGGGCAGTCTTTTTTGTTTAATGTTTATGTTCTTTGCAATCTGCATCTTTTTGAATAAATTATACAAACTTTATACCTTGAAATGGGACCTTTGCCTTATATTGAAATAGCTCATTCCTCTGACAAACCGTATTCGAAGCAAGAGCTCGTATAACTCCACTTTCATACGCATACGACTATGGCGGTGGCTCAAGGAGAGTACATGAATATATCGAATACGGACAGAGCTAGCTCAGCTAGGTATATAAAATATGATTAAAATAAACATTATAAAACTGTAAGAATGAAAATGAAATTATATAATTAAACACAATTAAAAGGTATATATTACGTGAACAAAATTGCGGTAAGAATTACATATAGAACTACAGAACTTATTTATGTTAATTTAATTCGAACGTTGAAAGTTCGAAGGTGTGCGCGTATAAATGAAATTGAAATTGGTATTGAGGACGAAATTGAAGGTCTATCCAGCTGGCGCGAAATTGAATGACAACTTCGCGTCATTAAATTGAATGGATTTCGCTCTAAATTTAATGAAATGAAATTCAAAAGGAATGATATAAAACGAAATTGAAACCTCAAAGAATGAAAATGAACCATGAGAGCAGAGAGTTGACGAAAATCGTTCGAACCCGAACGCCTGTTTCATGAATTCGAATGCAACTCTGATGAAATTGGGCGGGAAAACCTATGTTACCTATAAATGTAAAAAGTTGCCCGCTATACGGTTTCGTGTTCGGATCGTGTAGCGTGCAATTAAAATACGACTTTTTATTTAGCAGCTAAAAAGCCTTGTATAGGTAATAATAATTGATGGTGGTGGTGCCCGGCCACCCCCTCACTCAGTGTTATAAGTGTACGCGAATGCATGTTCCCTCTTTCTGAAAGCACCCCCGCCCCCTAATTTCTATGTTTTGAATTTGGATTAATAAAATAATCTATCTATCACCGGTATGTAAGTCAACGGCGGTCCAGGGTTTGTCGCGCGAAAAAGTACCCCTTTACCGGAGATTTTGGGAACACGCATGCGGTCCCTTCGACCCCGAAGTGGGAAGGGGGGGGGGGGTGGCCGTGGCCGTGACGGTGATGGAAATATAAGTGGGGGATATCGGACGAAATTATTGCTATAAAACTAGTCAACAAGCACCAGAAACGGCTCCTTTGCAGGGCCGTAGCCAGAGTTTGATGTTGGGCATTCATAACAAGAAACATGGAACTACATAAAACAAATTATGTTTTCTGTTTGTCTGATTTTTCTGATTCTATTGAAAGGGTTGATTTCCCTTTAAGTCCTATCCAAAAGACTTGGTAATGTGGTCCATGCGGTCCCTTCGACCCCGAAGTGGGAAGGGGGGGGGGGGTGGCCGTGGCCGTGACGGTGATGGAAATATAAGTGGGGGATATCGGACGAAATTATTGCTATAAAACTAGTCAACAAGCACCAGAAACGGCTCCTTTGTAGGGCCGTAGCCAGAGTTTGATGTTGGGCATTCATAACAAGAAACATGGAACTACATAAAACAAATTATGTTTTCTGTTTGTCTGATTTTTCTGATTCTATTGAAAGGGTTGATTTCCCTTTAAGTCCTATCCAAGAGACTTGGTAATGTGGATTTGAAAAGATACTCTCTGTTGGCCTCAAGATAATTATGCAGCAACAACAATGATGAAAAAGCAAATGGATTACTTACATATTGCATCAAAGAATAGCCTGTGTACTATTTGTATAAAATGCAGTGTCCGTTACATCTTATAAGGATTTTGTACATAAGTTATTTCGGACAACTTATGATATGAAACGACCCTTCCTAACAATTTGATTTGTTTTAATATCTATACAGATGGGACTAAAGTTTGGAATTTATTTATCAATTGTTGGTTGGCTTTTTAAAAAGTTTCATGTTCTGAAAAAATGGCATTTATTATATTTGACCTTGTGTTTCCTCTAATTTGTATACTGCATCTAATTTATGGACTGAAGTGAGTGTGAATTGTTTTATTTTTCACAAATGGCCAAGAAATTCCCCAAAGAAGTGCACAATATTTGTGTGTTAAGGTAAATAATGCTTGAAAATTCCATTTCAGTAGCTTTGTGTAGTGTCCGTAACACCTACCACCCCCTGTTGTATTAACCCTAGGGTATGGATGAACAATTTGGGGTTGATAAAACTGCTCTATTGAATACTTCATTTTTGGACCCAAGTGCAAATGATTTTGCACCCTGATTGTGGCAATACCGACCACAGTTATATTCCCTCTTTTCACGTCTCGGATGAAAATATGACCCTGTCATGAGTCTTTCTATCGTGGTCTGAATGGTGGTCATTGGTTGTTAGGGTTTTTGGAAATATAAATCGAAAGAGTGCGTGCAGGCATGAAAAGAAATGTCTCATCGATAACAATCAAAGAATGAATTAACCTAGAAAGGCCCAAACTTGGCAGAGGAGATGAATGGAGGAAGGAATCGGGTCAAGTAATTGAAGGAATGAATATGTAAGTGAATAAGCAAATGATGTGCAATGAATATGTATAGAGATAAGAGACTATAGAGAAACAAGGAGATATTGTAACAAATACAATTAGTATGAGTCTAATTCTAACGCTTACACTACTATTACAGCATTAGGTCTACTGATTTAGAAATCCTGAATTCATGCACATCTTGCAAAGGTCGACCACGATCAGAAAGTCAATGCATATATATTTTTGTTAAATAATATTATACAGTTATACTTACTGGCGTAGATTCTTGCTCAATAACTATTGTTCAGGGGGGGGGGGTGATCTATTCATTCATCGCCCGTGAACATTAGGTATTTAGTAAGGATCTACGTCCCTGGTCATGGGCGTCAATCCGAGCTCGAGCATGGGGGAGGGGCACAATAAGCCAGTTCTAAATAGCTTCGGAACGCATGACCCCCAAATATCCACAGATCTTTTACACTATGGATACGTCCCACTTGTGCATTTTAGAATAACCACTGTCGAAGTGATGGAGGTGCTTCATGAATACCTTTTGTTTGCCATCTTGAGAAGAATACTTCCATCTATGTATCAGATAAATGTACTGTCGGTACATAAAGGAATACTAATTACATACATTCATGAGCACGATACGAGTATTCGTCTCAATGGTTTTACAATTTGGGAACGAATGACCTTTATCTGCACATGCGCAAATCCTAATTACGAAGTCGCTTATTACATGTCACCTTTACAGTAACTGTTACTTTCAAAGTTATACCACGTTATGTTGCTACACACACACACACACACACGCGCACACACTCACACACAACTTTTCTCTCTTTCTAGTTATTCTGTTTCACGCCATTTACTTTCATTGGTGACCGGTTCATTTATTTTCGTTTTTAAGCAGCATTTAGTCAGGGTGTATCGATTTTTTAACTTGCTACCACATTCCTTCTTTTCATTCACGGCATCTGCCTATTCATATCAAGAAAATAAAACAATGTATACATATTAACATGCGGGCTTTTATCCCAAGAAATGTTTGCATTTTTTTATCAAGTAGATTTTAGAAACCCAAATTAGGCAGGCAGCAAGTGAAAACGAATTCGTTTAATAAAATTATGGAAATGCAAGCATTACTTTAAACAAACAGAACTCTGTAATTACTGGCTCATTTTTCCTGATTGAGGTGTCATATGAAAGGGCAGAAAATGAACTTTCTGGAAATGTGATTTTCTTTTTGAAATTTAGATACCGTTCACCAAATGACTTTTTGGTACCCTTTCTTCAAATTGTTTTTAATCACTCATGCGTGAAATATACATCGTATAAAATTTGCAAATAAAATTATGTGTCATTTATCAATTATAATTGATTTTAGAAACCAAAATTAGGCAGGCAGCAAGTGAAAACGAACTCGTTTAATACAATTATGGAAATGCAATCATTACTTTAAACAAACAGAACTCTGTAATTACTGGCTCATTTTTCCTGATTGAGGTGTCATAATGAAAGAGCAGAAAATGAACTTTCTGGAAATGTGATTTTCTTTTTGAAATTCAGATACCGTTCGCCAAATGACTTTTTGGTAGCCTTTCTTCAAATTGATTTTAATCACTCATGCGTAAAATATACATCATATAAAATTTTCAAATAATTGTCATTTATCAATTATAATTTTGATTAAGTTATGATAAAACATCGAAAATTCTCGGTTTCGTTTTTTTTCTGAGACACACCGTACAGTCCCTACAAAAAGACTAGTCTGATTTCTAGGCTTCAATTCAATCCATATTCATTCAAGTTCATTTTTCTTTAAATCATATCTCCGTATATATGGAATATTTTCTCGAATATAACAACAAACTCCACCACCGTATTTATCACGATCTGTTCTCTCTATATCATAACCATTGAGTGAAACCATATAACCACTCATCAGCAATTCTATCATCTTACCACCTTTCTGAAAACGAAATCAAATCATATGGCCAGGATAACAAGAACAATTAAAGGTCAACAAATTTATTCCTAAGACTTCTAATATTCAAGTGTACTATTTTCATTCCATTTTCTTTAGGATATATATAATATCATCATTTATATTTCGCCAATTATGACCAGAGTATCCATCGTTTGTTGCACTGAATAAATCATCATTATCATTAATATGCAATATTTGTTCATTACGTTTTGAACATTTCCATCGTACAAACGTTTTCATTTAAATCATTGTATTTTAACGGTGCTATATTTACATCTAAAGTGAACCCAATCATTGCAATGTGTACAAAGTACGGCCTTTCGGTTATATCGCACAATATTATTGTGTCACGTAGAATACATGGATATAACCATTTACACAGATTATCAACTTGTCATACACTGATAACGATGAAAGAAATAAAATAAACAGTCACAATGTCCAAATAACTATTATAATTCAATAAACTAATCGATACAAAACTTAAAGGGCCACTTTTAGGTGATGACGCATTTGACGTCACTGCAGGCGCCTCTCCGGTGAAAAGGAGGGTGATTTAGGCATTAAAATGTCTTTTTAAAGGCAAACTATGATATTAATTGAGAAGAAAAAAAGACATTTATCCGAAAAATAATATGCGCTAGATAATCCCAGTACGTTTCTGAAATTATCAAATCGGACATGCCCGTAATGACGTCAAATGCATCATCAAGCCACGTGACCGTATTACCTTTTAAAACATGAATACACCTCTACTTATTAATATTTCAGCCTCTGATTTTTCAAAAAATCTCTAAATTGACCAAAAAATGATAATAACCATCCATTTTTCACAGATCTCACGATTGCTGGGCTACGCCCCTCGAAAAAGGGTAATACGGTCACGTGGCTTGATGACGCATTTGACGTCATTGCGGGAATGCCCGATTTGTCCTACAACTAAGGATATTACAATCTCGTTGTAATTCATGATTGGGAATGACGAAATTGCCAGAAATGTAATGGGATTATCAAGTGCACATTATTTTTCCCTCCAATATATCATAGTTTGCCTTTTTTAAAGAGTTTTTAATGCCTAAATCACCCTCCTTTTCACCGAGAAGTCTCCTGCAGTGACGTCATATGCTATTGCGCAATACAGCTCCGAAACTGGGCTTTTTTGTTGTTGAGAGTTCTGAGTCGTCATTTTTAAAGCTAGATTCAAAAATTATTGATGATTTCTAAGAAAAATCATTGTCATGTTCGGAATCTTCGTCAAAAATTAGTCTACATGTATTTTTTTCATTTTTTAAAGCCCGTTCTGGTTAGAGTAGCCGATTAAAATGGGGTTTATATTAAGTGCTTTGTTGATTTTTTATTTTTTTGTTTTTTGTTTCGTTTGTTTTTTCACAACAGGTCCCCTTGTGTGCATCCTTGCCAAACGAATCAATCCCAGGGCGCTTTGCATTGTGGGTACTGTGGGATCAAGTGCAGCAATCATAGCTTCCGCTTACGTCGATTCACCCGTCTGGTTTGGATTTGCTATGTTCATGACTGGTACGTTGAACATTTATGAAATACAATAAGCAAACAAATTTACAGATAAATGAATAAATAAATAAATAAATAGATAAATAAACTAATGTACATGTAAATAGAAGTAATTGAATAGAAATTAATGGATGAAATATAGTGCCTGCACGAATCGAACTAACAACCATGAAATGTATTTTTATGAATGAATCGGAGAGGAACAAATTGTAAATTGGGAAATGAACATTTTATGGAAAAACATTTACTACTATTCTTTCTTCGATTGTTGTTTTTTTAAATATTTATTGGCGTATAGAGAATGACCAGCAGCACAGGATGAAAATTGGTTTACAAAGAAATGACAAGATAATTACATGGCATTTTTACATTAACATTATAACATGTAATAACAAATGGTACTTGGCTCCTAGATCATGTCTTTGTTGCATAGACAGGTAGAGAGTCATCAAGGTGCCTGTGTTTTGAATTGAACTTAAGGCTTTCCAAGCGTATTTGCACCTTTAAGGCCATAACAAAATATATACATGTTT
This sequence comes from Strongylocentrotus droebachiensis, assembly GCA_035222895.1. Lineage (NCBI taxonomy): Eukaryota > Metazoa > Echinodermata > Echinoidea > Camarodonta > Strongylocentrotidae > Strongylocentrotus > Strongylocentrotus droebachiensis. The sequence goes on along the minus strand of JAVYIG010001927.1, from coordinate 93,691 downwards.
AGCGTCCCCGCCCGCTTCCTTTTTTGGGGCCGCCTCCTATTTATTTTTTTTTTAAGAAAAAAAACATGAAAAACACTGCTAAAATGGATCTATTTCTGATTTAAAAAACAGGACGTTAAACATTTTTTTTTTTTTATTTGGCCAAAAATGAATATATCGGGTTCCGAATACATCATTCCTCAGTGAAGTGGATGAGCTGACAGGAGGGACATCATTCAATTGTAAATCTGTGCATACACCGTATTATAACTTATAACTGTATGCCAAGGATTTTTTGCCCAAATTATAACAAGACATCAGATCCCTGTCTTAACAAAAGTTGCGATTGATTTTAAGTTGCGATTTGTTAGAATCAATCGCAACTCTTTATAATTCATGGCCCAGATCGTTTGAATATCAATATATATATATAAACATATTATGTTCTGTCTCTATCTCTTACCTTGCAGGGCTCTTTAGCTCCCCGATAAATCAGATATCATACGAGGTTCTGCATCAGTATTTTGGAGAAAAGTTCGGCTTCGTGAATTCCATATGTCTCCTGGGCGGTTTAGTAGGCGGTATGGCATTTCCTGTCCTCACCTCCAAACTTCTAGACGCCTATGGACTTGAGGGCGCTATTCTTTGTCTTGCAGCTGTATATCTACATTGTACTCCTGTAGCGATTACCTTTCGACCACCACATTCTTCAACAGGTGGATTTTACCAAGTGCCTGCGTGTGAAGAGGGTGACATTGGAAGAGTGATTGAACTCCCCGAAGGAGCATCCTCAGAGGAAAATGATTTGACTTTGCAGCCTGATGATTGTGAGACCGCGGAACAAGTCGATCCTTTTGCAGTCGGTCAGAATGAAGAAAACAATGCAAAATCAAAACTCGACAGTGTCGTAGATTTTCTAACGGTTACTTTGAATATTCCAATGCTCATTCAAGAAAAGGCATTCTGTTTATTATTCTTGCCATGTAAGTACATTGTACAGGTCACCATGGTGAGTTGGACACTCTTCGTGGTGTCTTATGGATTGACAAAAGGCCTTGATGAATCCCTCGCGGCCTATCTACCTCTGGCTGGTGCTCTGGGCGGTTTTATCAACCAAGGAGTTGTCACCATCATCCTGCATTTTCGACCACACTGGGGCGCGATTATTTTTACCGCAAACATGGCATCTGTAGCCACTGCATTCTTCATGTACCAACTTAGTGTATCCTTCAGCCATCTCCTTGTGTGCTCCTTTTTTGCCGGAGGTGGGATTTTTGGAGCCTTCCCAGCCACGTACTCTGTCCTGGTTTTCTACGTCGCAACGGAACACTTTGCCGGTATGCTCTCCATCAAGTTATCTGTGACAGGAGCTGCTGTCCTTTCGTCAGGTTACATGGCAGGCAAGTCTTCATCTTTCTTTTTTTTATCCGTTCACGTATTTTTTTGTGTGCAAAATGTTAGTTTTCTGAGAATAAAAACTGTCAAAGGGGTAGTTGTCGGGGATAGTCTCCCTAGAGGGGTAGCAGCTGTACGGGTCGTATTCTTGGACTCTGCGACCCCGATACTATATTTGAGATATGCAAATTGTGTGAGAGGAAACAACCCATTCACAATTTTAGTTGTTTGGGTTAATTGTCAAATTATACTTCAGATTTATAAGGCGCCAAATCCACTTGACAGTCCAATGCTCAAGGCGCAGATTGTGCAAAAGATGAAATACATGATAAATATATACAAAAAAGTGCAATAGGAAAGTTACAGACATGAAAGGTAATGATAATCCATTATAAGCTAAATTAAACAGATATTTCTTAAGATTGTTTTTTAACACTTTAGCAGAACTGCTATTTTTAATCCATTGAGGGAGAGTATTCCATAATGAAGGCCCAGTATGAGCAAAGGTTCGCTTCCCCCACTTTGTTTTAACCCTAGAGTTTTGAGAACGTAGCTGTCTAGAGGGAAAGTAATGCTTGATCAAGCCGATGTTGTACTGCGTTAGTCAAAGGGGTAGTTGTCTTATATGGTAGTTATCCGGAGTATATTGTGAGGGGATAACTGCTCTGGAGGGATAGTTGTTCGAATCATATTTCAGGAGGTAGTCACTTTGATAAGATATTTGACAGATATGAAGTATGTGAGAAGAAACGACTCATCTCATTTCGGGGCCACTATTGGTTTGGATTCATCCTTACGGTCTGGGCCCCGTCAAAACGGTTGCGATTAATCACAACTTCAATTGCAACTATGTACATAAAAGATAGGTGCGGAAGCGTTAAAGTGCCATTCTACTTGACGACATGACGAGATATTCCATCTTGTCAAGTTGACTTAATATTCATATCATGTCGACATGTACAAATATTTAACTTACCATGTCGACTTATCAACTTTTATTAGTCGACATGGCGAAATAAATTATGTTGCCAAGTCGACTTCACAAAAAGTTCATGTCGTCATGGCGACATAAGTTATCTTGCCAAGTTGACTTCGCATACAGTTCATGTCGTCATGGCGACATAAATTATCTTACCAAGTCGACTTCCCAAAAAGTATCTGTCGTCATGGCGAAATAAATTATCTTGCCAAGTCGACTTCTCAGAAAGTATGTCGTCATGATGACATGAATTATCTTACCAAGTCGACTTCCCAAAAAGTATATGTCGTCATGGCGAAATAAAAATATCTTGCCAAGTCGACTTCGTAAGAAGTACATGTTGTCATGGCGAGATAAAATATGTTACCGAGTCGACTTAATAACAGTAGATGTCGTCTTGGCGACATAAATGATCACGTGGAGTCAGTTTTAAGAATTACAGTTAAGTGCAATCATGTATTTGGTCTTCGTCACACTACATATCTCGCCATGACGACACATACTTTTTGGGAAGTCGACTTGGTGAGATAATTTATGTCGCTATTACGAGATGAACTTTTTTGTGAAGTCGACTTGGCAAGATAATACATGTCGCCATGACGACATGAACTTTTTGTGAAGTCGACTTGGCAAGATAATTTATTTCGCCATGTCGACATTACTTTTTGGGTAGTCGACTTGGTAAGATAATATATGTCGCCATGACGACATGTATTTTTTTAGAAGTCGACTTGGTAAGATAACTTATGTCGCCATGACGACATGAAATTTTTGTGAAGTCGACTTGGTGAGATAATTTATGTCGCTATTACGAGATGAACTTTTTTGTGAAGTCGACTTGGCAAGATAATACATGTCGCCATGACGACATGAACTTTTTGTGAAGTCGACTTGGCAAGATAATTTATTTCGCCATGTCGACATTACTTTTTGGGTAGTCGACTTGGTAAGATAATATATGTCGCCATGACGACATGTATTTTTTTAGAAGTCGACTTGGTAAGATAACTTATGTCGCCATGACGACATGAAATTTTTGTGAAGTCGACTTGGCAAGATAATTTATTTCGCCATGTCGACTAATAAAAGTTGATAAGTCGACATGGTAGGTTAAATATCTTTACATGTCGACATGATATGGATATTAAGTCGACTTGACAAGATGAAATATCTCGTCATGTCGTCAAGTAGAATGGCACGTTAACGCTTCCGTAGATAGGGGACTGCAAACTTGCGATTGATTCGGATCCATCCTGTTCGGATCAATCACAACTCTTTATAAGACAGGGCCCTAGTCTATCCAATTCTCAAGGATGCATACTACATAACTAGACGGCACCGAATAAGGTAGGCCACGGAATCTCGAATACGCCCTGAAACCGAGGAGGACCGTCACATTGAAACACATTCCCCCCTTTCTTTTACTAATGAAGTGCATAGATTTGTAGCATAATTATGAATGAATTAAGTCATTCTTAAGCATTCAAGAAAAGAGTACCCACATACATACATCTTTCAGCTGTATTAAAACAATTAGAGTATCAAGGTGATACATTTTCTAGTCATCAACTTCTTAACTCTCATCACCCAGTGGTTTTAATATGTAGGGCCTTATGAAATTTCAGGTATTTGAGCAAGAGTCGTGTCACTGTTTTTTTTAATAGCTTCTTCAAGAATACAATGCAAAAAAACAAAAAAAAAACGATTTTGAATATATATAATTATTCTACACCATCATCTATTTTTATGTTTATTCTAGGGATGTATTACTACGTAGATAAGTTCTGTAAACAATGGGAATTCTATTTGAATATCGTCGCAAAAGTTTTACTGGATACAAACATCTTTAATTAAAGGTTAAGTTCAATGTACTTCCATGAGATAAGCAATCAAACCTTACAATGATTATAATCTTCCGCATATTCTTGAGGGTTATTTTTCTTGTTGCTCTCTGATCAATGCAGGAAGTCTTTATGATGTTACTGGATCTTTTGATGATGTCTTCATGATCCTGGGAGGCATGAGTGCTGCATCGGTCCTCCTTACCATCGCTCTGATGCTGGTCAAGAAAAGACGGAGGGATCCCCAGTGAGATCAAAACCAGGGCAGCGTTTCATGAAACCGTCCTAAGCACAAGTTAGCTGACATCCCATTAAAACGCGCATTTTAAAAACCAACAATCGTTTCAATGGGATTTCGGCAAATTTGGACATACGACGATTTCGTGAAAGGGTACCTCGTTGACCAGTTATTATGACCTTGGTGGAGAAACCGAGGGGACATGTTCCATGCGAGTTAGACTAGAAAGAGGACACGAAAAATGTCAGAGTTCCGTTCAAATTTGAAATTGTCCGTAATGGCTAGTATGACCGTAGTTGGGAAACCCTACAATAAAATCATATTCCATGCGAAAGATGACAGGCGAATTTTAAAATTTTCGTTCAAACTTTAAAATGTGTATAAGGTACGGTTCTGAGAGCGAAATCTAGAGGCCATTGTCTCAGATATTTGAGTGCTTGCTTGGTTATGATGTTACGAGATAGTGACTTCAATATACCTGCGAAATAAAATTTCTAGTACATATTGAAATAAATGTTTAAAATGACTCTTAAAATGACTCTCATTTAAGTGTTTTAGAGGTATATTGACCTTGAAGCAATATTGAAGTCTAACTGAAATGCTGAGAGAATTCCATTTTTTCAAGAGTTATTATTGATGGTTCTAGTACACCTACCCCCTGTACATCCACCCCCTGGATAACCACCCCCAGTCAACTACACCCTAGGGCACCCACCCTCTAGGACGACTACCCCCGGGACAATTACCCCCCGGACAACTACCCCCCAGAAAACTACCCCCTAGGACAACTACCCCTTCGGACAACGACCCCCGGACAACTACCCCTAGGACAAATACCCACGGACAATTATCCTGGGGTAGTTGTCCTAGGGGGTAGTTGTCCGGGGGTAGTTTTCACATTTCTAAATTTATTAAAGAGAAGCAGCAACCCCCCATTCATGTGTTATTTTTCTTGTCTCGATGTAATGTAATGTTATGTTGCACTTAAAAAGATCATTATAGATGATTATTGATAAATGAGTTCATAAATGTTGATAAAAAGACTTAGTACTGCTGCTTAATTCGTTTCTTTTCATTTTCTTATTTTGTGAAAGATATGTGATGATGGTGGTAATTATGATGGCACTCGGTAATCATAATGCTGTATGACTGAGGTGTGCAGGCGCGCCGGGAGCAGTTTGGGATGTTGGGGGGGGGGGGCAAAAATTCCAGGGGCTCACCTTCCAGGGGCAGTGGCGTAATGAGCAAAAACATTTGGAAGGGGGGGGGGGGCAGAAGAAATATCTGCATCACCACCACTGTTACACGTTATATGCAGGCCCCACGGAACGTTTTTAAAAGTGAAGTATTAACGATCAGGTAGAGCGTAAATTGGCGTGGGGTCCAGGGCGTGAGCCCCGGCAGGGGGTCAAGGGGCTGAGCCCCGGAAGCTCAGGGTTTTTAGGTATTAAATTACAGTCAGATAAGCATATTTAGATACCTTACTTGTGAAACTGGCAGGTCACTTATTGACGAGGAGTCCATGGGCAAAGCCCCCGGAAGGTTTTAGGCATTTAATGACGGTTAGATGAGCATCTAGGGGCTCTCTTTAAGGCCATTGATGTGGTCCAGAGGGCAGAGCTCTCTAAAGCTTCCATCCACCTTTGAGATATTGTCTACAAACTGATAGTGCATCATCCTGTTGTAGTAGGGTCGAGAATACGAGGGGTACACTCCAGGAGCTACTGGAGGCTCTTCCTCTGGCAGCTGCTCCCTATTTATCACAACTTCCGCTTGAAGGACAGTACTAACTGTCAGAGCTCCAAACAACTCTTTCACTTCTTCTTCGCCATTTCCAGGACAGCGGCTTAGAGCATCAGCGCATCTGTTGAGTTTTCCAGGACTATATCTGATATCCAGCTGGAAAGGTGCTAGCTGTGCTACCCATCAGTGTGCAGTTGCTCCCAGCTGTGCAGTTTGACGATAGGCTAAGGGGTTGTTATCTGTGTAGACAATACACTTTGCACCTATCAGGTATCCTTTGAATTTCTCTACCACCGCCCATTTGAGAGCTAGCAGCTCAATCTTGAAGCTTGACAAATCTGGATAGTTCTTTTCGGCTCCACGTAGGCTACGGCTTGCAAAAGAAATAGGATGCAGATGACCATTTGTATCTGTTTGGAACAAGCAGGCACCTAGTCCTTTAAGCGAAGCGTCAACCTCAAGTATAAACTCTTCTCCAAACCTTGGGTATGCTAGGGCTGGCGTTGAAGATAGTCTGTCTTTCAGCTCCTGAAAGGACACTTCTGCTTCTGTGGCCCACACAAATGTTAGGTCTGAGACAATGTTCTCTGTCTTCCTCCTCTTCTTTTTAGACTTCTGTCTTGTTAGTGCTTGTAGAGGGGCTGTCAGTCTTGTGAAGTCAGGGACAAATCTCCGATACTAGGATGCGAGGTCAAGGAAGGACCTCAATTCCGATCCACTTTGGGGGTGTTGGCCAAGACTTGATCCTTGATACCTTGCTCGGATCCACCATGACACCCTTATAACTGACGATATGCCCTAGATGAGCCACTAGAATTCCTTCTTGAAAAGCTGATATTTTCCACCTTTCAGCTTCAAGCCATCTTTAATTAACCGCTTGAAGACTTCTTCAAGTCTTGCTAGATGCTCCTCAAACGTTTTGAAGAACACCAGAACATCATCAATATACAGTATAGGTTTTGTGAAGGCCCCACGGGACACGGAAGGCGGTTAAGGGCACAGAGTCTGGTAGACCGAAAGCTTCAGTCTCTCTAATCGTCGGTTGTTCCACTGAGACTACGTCTGGCTCCACTAGACCTCCGATTATAGAGACTGAAGTCTGGGGACCTCTTTCTGTGAGGGACTGTACGGAACAAATGGTTCGGTTCGGCAGGACCGCGATGAATGAGATATGCTACGAGATTTTCACTCTTTACATCCTCATACATGCTGCAATAGTGACAATAATTAGAGTCTAATTAAAAATAACATATATATAGCTTATTTGACTTACGATAGCTTGCTCATTTAGATCCTAAATTAATGATTAATCCGAGAAAGTCTCGTCGTCAACATTATCCGTCTTAGTTTTAGTTGATGAGTATTCATTTTTTCTTTTCGAACGTCCAATAGCTACCGTAGCTACGTACGAGTAACCGAGTAAGCCCGGCTTGCAACGAACTCCCACGAAACAAGTGCTCTGATTGGCCATTGGCTATGTTTTGGTAGGTGGACCCGGAAATATATCGGCCGCCGGGTAATATTTCGAATGCATGAACGTACTGCTTCGCGGTTCGGAGATACAAATTGGATAACTCATAAAAGTAAGTCCGTAAATTATCCATTCAATATTGAGTTATCAAATTTTGATAACTGTAATTAGGACAAATGACATTCCGACCTAATTTACATCTGATTTAGAAATCAGGAAATTAGATTTAAATAAAGAAAATCGGGGAGAAAATGTCGTGGACGAAAATATGCACATAGCCACCCCCACGGTACGAGATCTGTGGGTTGCCATCTGTATTGGGGAATGACAACAAATGTCAGTTTTATTAAAGAAATGACCCAAATCAGATGGTTATTGCTGTCTAAGAGTCTGGATGCATGGTAATCTGAAAGTACCCCTGGGATAAATCGAGTGAAGAGAATTATTTAGCTCCATCCGTCACTTCTAGTGATTCTTCTATCCTGGGAAGTGGGAAAGAGTCTTTCACGGTAATCTTATTCAATTGTCGGTAGTCGATACATAAGCGTAGGGCCCCTGATTTTTTCCTCCTAATTATGACGACTGAACTGGCATAATGGCTAGCAGATCTCTAGATCTTACGTTCCAGCATGTCTTGCAATAGACTGCGCACTTCTGAAGTCTCATGGGGAGTTCTTCTTCTGGGGTATAAGATCACATTGTCCCAAGTCAAATTCTTCTCTGGAGAATGCCGCTTCGTGGTCTGTCATAAGTTTAGCAATCCTAGATGCATCTTGATATTAGTCCATCCCATGGAGGCTGATGCCATGAAGAAGCATTACTTCTGTTCCATCAGTGAAAGTGAATTTTTCCTGTGCTGCTGATTCATCAGCTGGTTGATTATTTCTTGTATGGTCAGGCTGACTTCCTTCTTCATCCTGCATCAATTCTGTCGTGGTGATCAATACATCACAATTTCACCTCAAGCTGGTCATCTCTAGTTTGGAGGTGAATCTCACTTTGTTCTTCCAATGTATGGCAGATGCTATTGTTGAGTTAGATAGGTGGGAGGATGAACTCTTTTTCTCCAGAATTGATTAGGAGTAAATGCAACTCTCCATTCTCAGAGCTACAACCTTCTATTACGTGAACTTGGGGTTCAATCTTTGTGATACCCTGAATAAGCCAGACCCTTGACTCTGTAGTTTCACCACTTTGAGAGGGCTTCATTACACACTCCACATGTTGTATAGTCCTGGCTGGCAATACTTCCTCCATTGCACCACTAACAACTTCTCGTATATGTGCATTGCCCACTTTCTACAAGTCTAAGCAGTCTTTCACTGGCTGGAATTCTCCTCGAGCCTCCTCCGAAGGAAAAAGAGCTCGAAGTGCATTAAACCCTACTACAATTCTCGCTACCCTAAATAGGTACGAAAATCTCGAAATTCGCGAGACGAGGTAATTTTCACTCTCTCGGGTCGTCACTACAACTTCCGGTATAGAGTCCCATCCCGCTGGCGCTAGCGCCTGTGTTCGCTGTGCAGAGTTTTCACGCACGCTAAAATCAGGGTTCTTATGCTTGGAATCATGAGCCCAGCACTGTGCAGCCTCACAAAAGAAAACCATCGTCACTGATGTCAAAAGACGCAAAAAACAACGAATGAAATGTTCAAATAAACGTTGAAATATTTGCGAAAAAAAAACAAGACCGAGCAGACGACATATTCGGTGCATACACGTTGCGTTTTACGTTTGCGCTATCGCGCCTAGTAATATATTGCCTGCACAGGAAGCTGTAATGTCGAAAAGCTATCCCATAATGCAATGCGCGTTTTCAGGATTTTCCCCGGATCTCGGCAGAATCGCTATTTGGGGTAGCGAGAATTGGGAAGTCTATTTGTCTTTCCCCACAAGACTCAAGCTGTATAATCAGAAATCCGACAGTGGCTTCTTGCCCTTTCACCAAAACGCGAGTTCGGACAAAGCCCTCCACTGGTACCTTCGTTGGACCGACCCCAACATTTTTTTTTACTGGTGCATTAAACGGGCTCACTACTCCTACTGCTGCTTCTAGATGTGAGTGTAACACATCTCAGGGTATTCTTGAAGCCTCTGCCCCCGTGGCAGTGTCGAGGACACAGCTAATTTGCACTCCAACAACTTCTGCTATAGTGGTCGGGCCTGAGGACACTATAACCCTGCAGCGTCACTCATCTCATCAAATGTTGTCGCAACTTCTGCTACTAAAGTCTACTGTGGGTCAAACTCAATTCTGTATCATCCTTTCCATTATCAGTTAAGGACATACCAATTTGTGGGTTGGGGGGGGGGGGGTGGTTTCCCCCATGGGCTCTTCCTTATTGCACTGTTGTCTAATGTATTCCGCTGTTTTGCCCTCAACAACAGAGGAAACTAGTCTTTCTCCTGTGGTGGAGCATGTTGGTGATGCATGGTGGTATTTGGTTGGGGTGGAGCTTGATAGAGTGATGCCGGCACGTTGTAACTCTCTTGGCTCTTTTGTTCCCTGTTTCATACTCCAAGCAGGGAAGGTTTGATTATCCTGGTTTCTGGGGCCAGCGGGGAAGTTGTACTGAGGCATTGGAAAGTTTGGAGGCCCATTGGGACAGTCTCGCCTGAGATGTCCCCTCTGGCTAAAGCTATAGCATACTCTATTCGTCTTCCTTCTCTGAGATGTTGCTCGTTTTAGCCTGGCTAATTCCTCTCGGATTTGCTCTAGGTCTGTCATTATTGATTTCTGCTGTTCAACCATCTGTTGCACGAGAGAAGTAGAATCATTTATGAATGCCCTTCCCACGTCAACATCTGCTTCTCGCACTTTGGGCCTCTGGGTATTGGGGGTCTCTTGAAAGAGTTGGAGAGCCTCCTCCCTTACCTTGGCGAACCCGCTGGATTCATGTGTCAACTGAATTCGCCTAAGCTCTCTCCTCACCCAAGCCTCAGCTCTTCTCCTTGAGCTTGTGTGGTGGCTGCTTTTTTCATCTTGTTATAAGTGCGTAACAGGACATAGCCTTTTGACAAGGCCTCGTGACTCTGGCTAAGCGGCTGAGATACCCGGGGTGAACGCGCGACCGCCACGAGAGCCTTTTGCAATCTAGATATTACTGCTCCGCATGAATTATTCATAGCATTGGATTTATTGACCAATTAGAACGGCCATCCCCCAGTTGGCTTCGTTTGTGATTCGTTCATTATCAAAACATGTAAGAAAAGGTAAAAGACGTAAATACGTTTTGCTTATGAGATGAACATATAATTGATAGATACAAAATATCACATTCAAATTTATTTTAAATGCAAAATTACAATGAAATAGGAAGCATTTGATGACTTATGCTAACAATCATAAGTGAGATAATTGAAATTTCCCTGTATATAAAATGAACCAGTCTCGTTTTCGTTCCATGTAGAGGTCAGTGATCTTAGCCCGAACGTCAGTTCATAGTAGGTCCATTTTTGTACTATACGTACAGTTTACTCCGTGTGTGTGTGTGTGATGGATACTATATGCTGACGTAATGCGAGGATACGTTCGGTAATTGGACGCTACCATTTCGGTAGGGAATTCCAGTCGGAAACAAAGGTTAACATAAGAAATCCAAACTGGATTACCAAAGGCTACTTGGCTGTGATTCTCGCTCTGTCGTTCACTCGGGCTTTCGCGATTAGTCTCTAACAGGACACGGCTGAAATCACAAAGTGATTCTCCCTCTCTTTGAACGCGATTGTGGAACTTGCTACTAAGGGTCTGCGTGGTCTCTTGATATCCAAAGCATAATTTGAGGCAACTTACGATCTCATCAATATCACGCCTCTTTGATTCACTAAGACACATGATTTCCCCACGCGCTGGTCCTGCCAGTGGCGGATCCAGGGGGGGGGGGGGGGGGCGGGCCCCCCCCCCTTGAGAAAAAAATCATGTAAAATCACGTGATTTTTACCTTTTTGGGGGGTTGGGCCCCCCCCCTGGCGCTCAAGGGGGGGGGGGGGGGGTGCAAATTGAATTTTTTTCGAGGACCAAAAAAAAAAAAAAAAATGTGCTCACTACCCCCCCCCCCCCCCCCCCCCCCCCCCCCCCCCCCCCACTGAGCGACTTTTCGGTCGGCGCGATTTTCAAATTTTCGGGAGCAAAAAAAAATGAAGAAAGTTGGGCCCCCTCCCCTAAGAAATCCTGGATCCGCGCCTGGGTCCTGCGAGGTGAAGTCGAACCTTATTACTCATTTCTATAGTGTGGTGGGCCGTTCTGACAATCAGACATCACTCGCGTGTTGCGGTAGCCCTCGAAATTTCGGTAAGTTACTCTGAAGAATGCTCTATAGCCCGATGGATCGATGGAAATTTTGGGACAGCATATCCATTTCGGATGATCGCTCCCTGGATATTGTTGGGGTTGTTGGCGGGGAAGTGTTTGTAGTGGGCGCTGTTGACGTGGTAGTTGCTGTTGTTGTATTTGTCGAGGTAGTCGTAGTGGACCAGTGGTAGCCATTTTCCTGTACTGAAGTTCCCAAGAACTTCGGCATGCACAGAGATTAAACAGGAAAATATTATCGATGTATCAACTAATCAACCAAATCAAACCATATACAAGCATATATAGATAATTATCAAGTATCTGACCGAGGCTGTTTTAACACAGGAACAGTCTAAAGGTCTGTCACTGATTACAGGATTGACTCTGATATGATGTTGCTATCACCGATGCCACTTGAAGGATGTAACCACGGAGAGGTTGAGTCCGGTATGGACTGCTTAACCCGTCTTGGATTGTTCCTCGCTGTCAGTCGAATCCCACTTCTGACACCATTGAAAGGGTTCGAGATAATTGACGACAAAATAGTGCATCAGGAGTCAGAAATTCTGAAGTTTAGTCTTCGTTTTATTGTTTTCTCATCGTTAAACAGCCTCGGCCATTACTAGCCATAGCGCTAAACAACAGGCCTACATGAATGCTACCATGCATCCACAGCTCGTACAATTATTCCGCAGTTTGCCCACATTTAATTCGTCCTACAGTGTGCAAAATATACACGTGGGGTACATAGGGGGTACTCCAATTGAGTAATAGAGATACCCCCAAAAGGGAGGGAACAATTCAATGGGAAAAAGGAGGGGAAAATATTGTCATTGACTGAAGAAGCCAGGCCTTTACAGAAGCCTTTTCCAATTCCAATTTACAACAATTATGTAGTTTTTTGCTCTGATATTTTGTGTAGCTTTTCACAGTAATATTAATTTTCAATTGTATAATGCTAATTGTGTTATGTGCATGGATACATGTGGCCAAATCTAGAATTGTATTTTGCCGTACTTGATGAGATATTTGATGTGATTTGCACAGGTTTCGATTTGAGCTAAAGCCATTTGTACATGTATGCTATGTTGTGTATGTCTACTGTGCCTATGCACTTCACTTCATTCGTTCAACATTCATGTTCACTCAACTATATGGGCTATTATTCAGTAAGTCATTGATCCGTGGTAGTACAAGGGATCTATTGAGACTTTGGCTTATCATTCGCATTGTATCTGCTTTTCAAGTCTCAACTACAGCTGTACGCCATCTTGTACGTGAACAAGGATATTCAAGTAATTCAGTATCATTGATTCATTTTAAGTACTTTAAACACCGCCAGCTATATTACAAGATATCATCAGCAACATTCCAGCTCAAGTTACCGAAGATGTCGACCGTAACCCAGGACCGACAACGGAACGTGTACTCAGGGATCAGGGGGCCGTTACTCGAAACCGTCATGACATAAGTCTAAGTTCTGTTTTATAACACGCGTTTCAATGGGATGTCCACGAACTTAGGCTTAACTATATGGCGGTTTCGAGTAACGGCCCCCAAAGTTTATTAGGATGAAGACAGAGCGGCTTGGGACCAACTTAGAAGTTAGAAAATATCAATATTCGGGCAGCAAGGTGCCCGATCAATAACCTTAAATTCGGGCATGTGAAAAATACAAAAATATGAATGATGGATAAATAAAGTATACAAATATGCTTTATTTTTAATGTTAGCAAAACGTAAACCATCGTTCCTTAAATAATTAACTGTACTGATCTGTACGGAAAAGATCAGTGCTAAAGGAAACTTCATCCCAAAGAATATTATTGTAGGTATTCTGAAAAAGGAGATGCATTCCTGCCCTTTGATGTAAAATATTCCTTACGAAAATGGACCCTTATGGCGTATCGCACCTTTTCTGAAATACCCTAATGGCGTATGTATCGCACATTTTCCGAAATGGGCCATAATGGCGTATTGTACCTTTTCTGAAATAGACCCTAATGGCGTATGTATCGCAAATTTTCGAAACCTGTGAACCTGAAAAGGTACCCCTTTTTGGTTTTTGTGCGGTCAGTGCTTGAAAAACACCCCCTTTTAAGGAAAACGTCGACGACGCCGTAAAGCTCGACATCCTTTCGACGCCTTTTCTGGACGCGGGTGCTAAGCCAGTCATGTTGGGAGTGACCACCCCTCCCCCGCGGAGAGAAGTCTCAAAAATGTAAACCTTTAAAAATAATGTTTCGTCTAGCATTATTTCGATAATAAGAGAGAAAAGAGGCAAAAGGCTCATGAATAATTATGAATAATTCGGCTTATCAGTACCTGAAATGTGATAATTGAGGTAAAATCAGACTAACTATTGCAGTGGCGGATCCAGGGGGGACCCGGGGGCCTGGCCCCCCCTGCCCCCTTGAGAAAAAAAACATGTAAAAACACGTGATTTTTAGCTTTTTTGGGGGATGGCCCCCCCCCCCTGGCGCTCAAGGGGGGGGGGGGGGGGGGGGGGGGGTGCAAATTTTCAAATTTTCAAGGACCACAAAAAAAAATAATTGGGCACCCTCCCCTGAAAAATCCTGGATCCGCGCCTGAGTAAAGTCTATGAAGAAAAGTCATTGACTGAAGAAGCCAGGGGGGGGGGGGCACCTTTACACCACATAATTCATATTTAATTTACAACAATTATGTAGTTTTTTTGCTCTGATATTAGTTTAAGTTTTTCACGATAATATTGTGTATATTGATTTTTAATTGTATCATGCTAATTTTGTTATGTATGTAAGAGTTAAAATTAGACTCATTCCCTACTTGTATTTATCCTTTACTATTTGTTCCTCTAGTCTCTTCTACCCATACATATTCATTTCACATCATTTGCATATTATCCATTCATCTCCACCATTCATCTCAACCATTCATCTCCACCATTCATCTCCACCACATACCAACTCTTCAAGCTAGAACAGGTGGTATGTTCTCTTCTCATTTGCATATTTCCACTTCTTACTTATTATTGGTTCTCTTCTCCTTTTTCTTATGAATATTCAGTTTTATTCTTAAATTCTATCGTGCTATATTTGAATATAATTTGCATGAGCACATGTGCAGCCTTAGTTCAAATATAAAGTGAAATACTAGAAATGCAATCGTGTCACAACGATGTGCGTGCAATGACGCCATGTTTCTACGTGTCAAACGAAAGAGCTTCTCTCGCCCTATCCAGAGCAATTTGTACGAAGTCTGTAGCTTCTGTGATATTGGAGATAGGTAGGGCGAAAGAAAGGCCTCAACAGTGACCTTGATGGGATGGCAGTGACTATGCCTACGAAGTTTGAAAGAAATTGGGATATGGGAAAGGACGTAGAAATTAGGGCTCGCAAGCACTGCATGCAAAAACCAAAGAGATTGGGTGCATGTTCGTCACTGCAATAAAGATCGTTCTTGGGGTCAAAAGCGTCAACCCGATATGCCCCATAGACAATGCGTGTAATGCATGAGCGGAAAACGTACAGGATCTGTATTATGACCGGAGTTAAATTGTTTTTTCTCTCTCTCTTTATGTCTCTTTATGGGCCGTATTTGGTATCATTAGAAAGAGAATTTCATGATTGTTATTGTAAATTATTCTCTTTTTTTCTATGATAATCCTATCGAAGCACGTGATGTAAAATAGATTTATAGGACAAAATGGCGTCTTAAATGGCCCCATTGACCAATTTTAAAAATCCGGCCATGAGGTGCCCTGCGTATTGGAATTCGGCATGTCACTGCACATTTTCAAGGAAAAAAAAGGACGTTTACGGGGCGAAAAGCAGTCTGAAAAAAATGACATTGTAGCCGATACGTGTTGTAATCGGGCGGAAACTCGGCGAAATTCGTATAGTGACCATTGTTCAAATGCGATTTATTCACAGTTTTCTGTGTGAACATATACCATACTTGGTATCATTCGAAAGGGCTCTTCATTGCGGTCAGTTTGACACCTTTGTTATCTCCGCGCAATGTATTGCACGCATTGAACGCGCTATTACGTAATGCATAGTAAATTCATCATTTTTGGCGATAACTTTGCGCTGACATATTCAAATTTTACCAAACTTGGCAGACAGTTGTCATGTATATGAATACATGTGTCTGCCAAGTTTCATTGATGTAGGTATAAAGATCGCTATTTTAGAGCAAGTTGAAGTTATTTTTCAATTTTCTTGAAAATGGCGAATTTGGAGGGCATTTTTCGCAAAGTCGGTCAGTGATAGGGTAATTATTTTGTATATGGCTGGAAAGGGCATATCTTCAAGTATCTAAATCCAAAAAAGGGTACGGGTTTGCCAAGCCATTATGGAGATACGGCCACAGAGAGAAAGCCAATTCCCAGAACTTTAGAGGGCGCTATTTATGTTTTGCAAAGCCATTGGAGCGTGAAATTTGGCATAGCTATGTGCAATTAGGAGATAATGATACTGTGAGATTTAAATACAAAACGGAATTTATATGTGAAAGTTATGGCAGTTTTAGATTATTTAGGGGTCAATTTTTCAAGAATTTGAGAGATTTTTGACGGAGTCGGTTTCAGATTTAAATTTTGAGTACGAAGATGGCATTTTGAAGGGCAGGTTATACGTCGCAGATGAAAGAACATCTCTCAGACTATCTAGAGGAATTTGTTAGAAATTTGTAGGATCTAGGATAGTGGAGATAGGAAGGAAGAAAGAAAGGCCTTAAAATGGACCAGAAACGGACAAAATGGCGCCTGGACGGTTATGCATGAGTGATCTCGAAAATCGAAAAAGTAGGTGACCTTGATGAGATGCTAGAGACAATGCTTATGAAATTTGAAATGAAAAGGACATGACACTATGAACATGACTGACAATGGAAGCGGACAAAATATACAGTTCCTCAGGTAGACAAAGGAACATCCCTTCACTGCTATTATGTAAAAATATGTAGAACAGGTGTCACATGCATATTCACCTTTTTACATAATAGCAGTGAAGGGATGTTCCTTTGTCTACCTGAGGAACTGTATATTTTGTCCGCTTTCATTGTCAGTCATGTTCATAGTGTGAGGAAAGCACCTAACTAGGAATAACAAACACTACGTGCAAAGCGAATGGGATTCCGGACGACAAGAAGAAGAAGAGGAGGAAGAAGTAAGAATATTATGTCTCTTTATGGGCCGTATATGGTATCATTGGAAAGAAAATTTCATGGTCGTTATTGTAAACTACTCTCTTTTTTTCTATGATAATCCTATCGAAACATGTGATGTAAAAAAGATTTAAAGGACAAAATGGCGTCTTAAATGGCCCCCTTGACCAATTTCAAAAATCCGGCCACGAGGTGCCCTGCGTATTGCATCTCGGAATGTAATTGTAAATTTTCAAGGAAAAAAAGGGATGTTTAGGGGGCGAAGAGTAGTCTGAAAAAATGACGTCATGGCCGATAAGTGTTATAATCGGGCAGAATTCGTATAGTGACCCTTGTTCAAATGCGATTTACTCACAATTTTCTGTGTAAACATATACCATACTTGGTATCATTCGAAAGGGCACTTCATTGCAGTCAGTTTGACCCCATTGTCATCTGCACGCAATGTACTGCACGCATTAAAGGCGCTATTACGTAATGCATAGCAAATTCATCATTTTTGGCGATAACTTTGCGCTGACGTTATTAAAATTTACTAAACTTGGCAGACAGTTGTCACGTATATGGATACATGTGTCTGCCAAGATTCAACGACGTAGGTATAAAGATCGCCATTTTAGAGCAAGTTGAAGTTATTTCGGAATTTTCTCGAAAATGGCGAATTTGGAGGGCAATTTTCGCAAAGTTGGTCAGTGATAGCGTATATAATTTTGTATATGGCTGGAAAGAGCATATCCTCAAGTATCTAAATCCAAAAAAAGGGTACGGGTTTGCCAAGCCATAATGGAGATACGGCCACAGAAAGAAAGCCAATTCCCAGAACTTTAGAGGGCGCTATTTATGTTGTGCAAAGCCATTGGAGCGTGAAATTTGGCATGGCTATGTGCAATTATGAGATAAAGATACTGTGTGATTTAAATACAAAACAGAATTTATATGAGAAAGTTATGGCAGTTTTAGATTATTTAGGGGTCAATTTTTCAAGAATTTGAGAGATTGTTGACGGAGACGGTTTCAGATTTGAATTTTGAGTATGAAGATGGCATTTTGAAAGGCAAGTTATACATCGCAGATTAAAGAACATCTCTTAGACTATCTAGAGGAATTTGTTAGAAGTTTGTAGGATCTAGGATAGTGGAGATAGGAAGGAAGAAAGAAAGGCCTTAAAATGGACCAGAAACGGACAAAATGGCGCCTGGACGGTCATGCATGAGTGATCTCGAAAATCGAAAAAGTAGGTGACCTTGATGAGATGCTAGAGATGATGCCTACGAAATTTGAAAGGAAAAGGACTTGAGCAAAGTACCTAACCAGGAATAACAAGCACTACGTGCAAAACGAATAGGATTTTTGGACGATAAGGATAAGGATAAGGAAAAGGAGAATATTAATGGGGCAGAATGTGAACGAAAACAAGGCAATGACGAAGGTCGTCATTGCAAAGAATACTAGAAATGCAATCGTGTCACAACGATGTGCGTGCAATGACGCCGTGTTTCTACGTGTCGAACGAAAGAGCTTCTCTCGGACTATCCAGAGCAATTTGTACGAAGTCTTTAGCTTCTGTAATATTGGCGACAGGTAGGGCGAAAGAAAGGCCTCAATAGTGACCTTGATGGGATGGTAGTGACTATGCCTACGATGTTTGAAAGAAATTGGGATAGGGGAAAGAACCTAGAAAGGGCTCGCAAGCACTGCGTGCAAAAACCGATGGGATTAGTTGGATGTTCGTCATTGCAATCAAGATCGTTCTAGGGGTCAAAAGCGTGAACCCGATTTGCCCCATAGACAATGCGTGTAATGTATGGGCGGAAAACGTACAGGATCTGTATTATGACCGGAGTTAAATTGTTTTTTTTCTCTCTCTTTGGGTCTCTTTATGGGCCGTATATGGTATCATTGGAAAGAGAATTTCATGGTTGTTATTGTAAACTACTCTCTTTTTTTCTATGATAATCCTATCGAAACATGTGATGTAAAATAGATTTAAAGGACAAAATGGCGTCTTAAATGGCCCCCTTGACTAATTTCAAAAATCCGGCCACGAGGTGCCCTGCGTATTGCATCTCGGAATGTCATTGCAAATTTTCAAGGAAAAAAAAAGGATGTTTAGGGGGCGAAAAGTAGTCTGAAAAAATGACGTCATGGCCGATAAGTGTTATAATCGGGCGGAATTCGTATAGTGACCCTTGTTCAAATGCGATTTACTCACAATTTTCTGTGTAAACATGTACCATACTTGGTATCATTCGAAAGGGCACTTCATTGCGGTCAGTTTGACACTATTGTCATCTGCACGCAATGTACTGCACGCATTAAAGGCGCTATTACGTAATGTATAGCAAATTCATCATTTTTGGCGATAACTTTGCGCTGACGTTATTAAATTTTACCAAACTTGGCAGACAGTTGTCACGTATATGGATACATGTGTCTGCCAAGTTTCATTGATGTAGGTACAAAGATAGCCATTTTAGAGCAAGTTGAAGTTATTTCGGAATTTTCTTGAAAATGGCGAATTTGGAGGGCAATTTTCGCAAATTTGGTCAGTGATAGGGTATATAATTTTGTATATGGCTGGAAAGGACATATCCTCAAGTATCTAAATCCAAAAAAGGGTACGGGTTTGCCAAGCCATTATGGAGATACGGCCACAGAGAGAAAGCCAATTCCCAGAACTTTAGAGGGCGCTATTTATGTTGTGCAAAGCCATTGGAGCGTGAAATTTGACATGGCTATGTGCAATTATGAGATAAAGATACTGTGAGATTTAAATACAAAACGGAATTTATATGAGAAAGTTATGGCAGTTTTAGATTATTTATGGGTCAAATTTTCGAGAATTTGAGATTTTTTGATGGAGTCGGTTTCAGATTTGAATTTTGAGTACGAAGATGGCATTTTGAAGGTCAGGTTATACGTCGCAGATGAAAGAACATCTCTTAGACTATCTAGAGGAATTCGTTAGAAGGTTGTAGGATCTAGTATATTTGAGATAGGAAGGAAGAAAGAAAGGCCTTAAAATGGACCAGAAACGGACAAAATGGCGCCTGGACGGTTATGCATGAGTGATTTCGAAAATCGAAGAATGTAGTGACCTTGATGTGATGTTAGAGACTATGCCTATGAAATTTGAAAGGAAAAGGACATGAGGAAAGCACCTAACTAGGAATAACAAGCACTACGTGCAAAACGAATGGGATTCCGGACGACAAGAAGAAGGAAGACTAGAAATGCAATCGTGTCACAACGATGTGCGTGCAATGACGCCGTGTTTCTACGTGTCGAACGAAAGAGCTTCTCTCGGACTATCCAGAGCAATTTGTACGAAGTCTTTAGCTTCTGTAATATTGGAGACAGGTAGGGCGAAAGAAAGGCCTCAACAGTGACCTTCATGGGATGGTAGTGACTATGCCTACGAAGTTTGAAAGAAATTGGGATAGGGGAAAGAACCTAGAAAGGGCTCGCAAGCACTGCGTGCAAAAACAAATGGGATTAGTTGCATGTTCGTCAAATCAATCAAGCTCGTTCTAGGGGTCAAAAGCGTGAACCCGATTTGCCCCATAGACAATGCGTGTAATGCATGGGCGGAAAACGTACAGGATCTGTATTATGACCGGAGTTAAATTGTTTTTTCTCTCTCTCTTTATGTCTCTTTATGGGCCGTATATGGTATCATTGGAAAGAGAATTTCATGGTTGTTATTGTAAACTACTCTCTTTTTTTCTATGATAATCCTATCGAAACATGTGATGTAAAATAGATTTAAAGGACAAAATGGCGTCTTAAATGGCCCCCTTGACTACTTTTAAAAATCCGGCCACGAGGTGCCCTGCGTATTGCATCTCGGAATGTCATTGCAAATTTTCAACGAAAAAAAAGGATGTTTAGGGGGCGAAAAGTAGTCTGAAAAAATGACGTCATCGCCGATAAGTGTTATAATCGGGCGGAATTCGTATAGTGACCCTTGTTCAAATGCGATTTACTCACAATTTTCTGTGTAAACATATACCATACTTGGTATCATTCGAAAGGGCACTTCATTGCGGTCAGTTTGACACCATTGTCATCTGCACGCAATGTACTGCACGCATTAAAGGCGCTATTACGTAATGCATAGCAAATTCATCATTTTTGGCGATAACTTTGCGCTGACGTTATTAAAATTTACCAAACTTGGCAGACAGTTGTCACGTATATGGATACATGTGTCTGCCAAGTTTCAACGACGTAGGTATAAAGATCGCCATTTTAGAGCAAGTTGAAGTTATTTCGGAATTTTCTTGAAAATGGCGAATTTGGAGGGCAATTTTCGCAAAGTTGGTCAGTGATAGGGTATATAATTTTGTATATGGCTGGAAAGGGCATATCTTCAAGTATCTAAATCCAAAAAAAGGTACGGGTTTGCTAAGCCATTATGGAGATACGGCCACAGAGAGAAAGCCAATTCCCAGAACTTTAGAGGGCGCTATTTATGTTGTGCAAGCCCATTTGAGCGTGAAATTTAGCATGGCTATGTGCAATTATGAGGTGAATATACTGTGAGATTTAAATACAAAACGGAATTTATATGAGAAAGTTATGGCAGTTTTAGATTATTTAGGGGTCCATTTTTCAAGAACTTGAGAGATTTTTGACGGAGTCGGTTTTAGATTTGAATTTTGAGTACGAAAGTGGCATTTTGAAGGGCAGGTTATTCGTCGCAGATGAAAGAACATCTCTCAGACTATCTAGAGGAATTTGTTAGAAGTTTGTAGGATGAAGGATAGTGGAGACAGGAAGAAAGAAAGAAAGGCCTTAAAATGGACCAGAAACGGACAAAATGGCGCCTGGACGGTTATGCATGAGTGATTTCGAGAATCGAAGAATGTAGTGACCTTGATGAGATGCTAGAGACTATGCCTATGAAATTTGAAAGGAAAAGGACATGAGGAAAGCACCTAACTAGGAATAACAAGCACTACGTGCAAAACGAATGGGATTCCGGACGACAAGAAGAAGAGGAGGAAGAAGAAGTAAGAATACTAGAAATGCAATCGTGTCACAACGATGTGCGTGCAATGACGCCATGTTTCTACGTGTCAAACGAAGGAGCTACTCTCGGACTATCCAGAGCAATATGTAAGAAGTCTGTAGCTTCTGTGATAATGTAGATAGTTAGGGCGAAAGAAAGGTCACCAAAACGGCCCGAAACGGACGGTCACGCATGAGGGTTTCCGGAGAACGAAGAATTTAGTGACCTTGAAGGAATGCTAGAGACTACGCCTACGAATTTTGAAGGGAATTGGAGTAGAGGAAGGGATCTAGAAAGGGCTCGCAAGCACTGCGTGCAAAACCAATAGGACTTGGTGCATGATGAACATGTTCCGACGCGTGCTTTGGCACGAACGGCCGCCCATACTAACACAACCGAATAACAGTCTTCAGAAACTCGGCGGAATTCGTGTAGTGATCTTTGTTCAAATGCGATTTACTCACAATTTTCTGTGTGAACATATATAATACTTGGTATCATCCGAAAGGGCACTTCATTGCGGTCAGTTTAACACCATTGTTAACTGCGCGCAATGTATTGCGCGCATTGAACGCGCTATTACGTAATCCATAGTAAATTCATCATTTTTGGCGATAACTTTGCGCTGACATATTCGAATTTTACCAAACTTGATAAACAGTTGTCACGTATATGGATACATATGTCTGCAAAGTTTCATTGATGTAGGTATAACGATCGCCATTTTAGAGCAAGTTGAAGTTATTTCTCAATTTTCTTGAAAATGGCGAATTTGGAGGGCAATTTTCTCAAATTTGGTCAGTGATAGGGTATATAATTTTGTATATGGATGGAAAGGGCATATCTTCAAGTATCTAAATCCAAAAAAGGGTACAGGTTTGCCAAGCCATTATGGAGATACGGCCACAGACAGAAAGCCAATTCCCAGAACTTTAGAGGGCGCTATTTATGTTGTGCAAAGCCATTGGAGCGTGAAATTTGGCATGGCTATGTGCAATTATGAGATAAAGATACTGTAAGATTTAAATACAAAACGGAATTTATATGAGAAAGTTATGGCAGTTTTAGATTATTTAGGGGTCCATTTTTCAAGAACTTGAGAGATTTTTGACGGAGTCGGTTTTAGATTTGAATTTCGAGTATGAAGATGGCATTTTGAAGGTCAAGTCATGTGTCGCAGATGAAAGAACATCTCTCAGACTATCTAGAGGAATTTGTTAGAAGTTTGTAGGATCTAGGATAGTGGAGATAGGAAGGAAGATATAAAGGCCTTAAAATGGACCAGAAACGGACAAAATGGCGCCTGGACGGTCATGCATGAGTGATTTCGAAAATCGAAAAAGTAGGTGACCTTGATGAGATGCTAGAGATGATGCCTACGAAATTTGAAAGGAAAAGGACTTGAGGAAAGGACCTGGATAGGAATAACAAACACTACGTGCAAAGCGAATGGGATTCCGGACGACAAGAAGAGGAAGAAGAAGTAAGAATATTAATAATGTGAACGAAAACAAGGCAATGACGAAGGTTCGTCATTGCAATTAATAAGAAGAATGTGAACGAAAACAAGGCAATGACGAAGGTTCGTCATTGCAAAGAAGTAAGAATATTAATAAGAAGAATGTGAACGAAAACAAGGCAATGACGAAGGTTCGTCATTGCAATTAATGGGGCAGAATGTGAACGAAAACAAGGCAATGACGAAGGTCGTCATTGCAATTAACGATATTTCTTTGTGAAAAAAATCACTACTCAGGCTATTGGCGGCATCGAACCTCGGACATCAAAGCTAACAGCACACCTGTAGATTATATTATGCAACCTTAGAAAACGGCAGCTGCTTGAAATAATAATATTTGTTGCCAGTTGGAATTCCAGCTCTTAAAACTCCTCGGTATGACAGGGATTTTCTGTTGCAGTGCAACCCTGCATGGAGACATTTGAGTTTTGAGACAGTGACAAATAGATTACCCGGGCTTTATTCAGTTCCTGTCATCAGATTCTGACGAAAGGACACCAGGGAGGATACCATCCCTGTTTCTCACGGGTTGTTCCGTTTTCTCTTCAAAAAGTTTGCTCCATGGGACAGTTCAGTGATACCTCCGCGTCACAAAATTCGAGAGGACTACATAGAAGCATTCAAAATAAATTTCTTTTAAACATACAAGATAAATTATGCTCCGCCCAGATTGCAAACAATATAGGTAATAAGGTAAGTTGACTTTGTATTGTTTTAAAACATAATCAGTGTGATGTTATACATTGTCAAAAGATAATTATTAACTGGTTCCTTATTTACATTCATAATAAATCTATGTGATTTAAAAAATACACAAAAATAGTAATGGGATTTTGGTACTTGACTATTCTTCTTCTACTATTAATACTTACCTCTATAGTAACAAATCGATCAGGGGGTCATTACTCGAAACCGTCATAAGACATAAGTTTAAGTTCTATTTGCAATGACGAACCTTCGTCATTGCCTTGTTTTCGTTCACATTCTGCCCCATTAATATTCTCCTTTTCCTCCTTTTCCTTATCGTCCGGAAATCGCATTCGTTTTGCACACAGTGCTTGTTATTCCTAGTTA
The DNA here is from genome assembly GCA_035222895.1 of Strongylocentrotus droebachiensis. Lineage (NCBI taxonomy): Eukaryota > Metazoa > Echinodermata > Echinoidea > Camarodonta > Strongylocentrotidae > Strongylocentrotus > Strongylocentrotus droebachiensis. The sequence goes on along the minus strand of JAVYIG010001927.1, from coordinate 68,996 downwards.
GGGGCTTTCCTCGTGTCCTTTTCCTTTCAAATTTCATAGGCATAATCTCTAACATCTTATCAAGGTCACTACATTCTTCGATTTTCGAAATCACTCATGCATAACTGTTCAGGCGCCATTTTGTCCGTTTCTGGTCCATTTTAAGGCCTTATTTTATTCCTTTCTATCTCCACTATCCTAGATCATACAAACTTCTAACAAATTCCTCTAGATAGTCTAAGAGATGTTCTTTCATCTGCGACGCATAACCTGACCTTCAAAATGCCATCTTCGTACTCAAAATTCAAATCTGAAACCGACTCCGTCAACAATCTCTCAAATTCTTGAAAAATGGACCCCTAAAAATCTAAAAAATGCAATAACTTTCTTTAACCAATTCCGTTCCATCTCATCTTCTCGCAGTATCTTTATTTTATAATTGCACATAGCCATGCCAAATTGTACGCTCCAATGGCTATGCAAAACATACCCGTACCCTTTTTTGGATTTAGATACTTGAGGATATGCCCTTTCCAGCCATATACAAAATTATATACCCTAACACTGACCGACTTTGAGAAAAATGCCCTCCAAATTCGCCATTTTCAAGAAAATTGAGAAATAACTTCAACTTGCTCTAAAATGGCTATCTTTGTACCTACGTCAATGAAATTTGGCAGACATATGTATCCATATACGTGACAACTGTCTGCCAAGTTTGGTAAAATTCAAATATGTCAGCGCAAAGTTATCTCCTTAAATGATGAATTTACTATGCATTACGTAATAGCGCGTTTAATGCGTGCAGTACATTGCGCGCAGATGACAATGGTGTCAAACTGACCGCAATGAAGTGCCCTTTCGAATGATACCAAGTATGGTATATGTTCACACAGAAAATTGTGAGTAAATCGCATTTGAACAAGGGTCACTATACGAATTCCGCCGAGTTTCCGCCCGATTATAACACTTATCGGCCATAACGTCATTTTTCCAGACTACTTTTCGCCCCCTAAACATCCTTTTTTTTTCCTTGAAAATTTGCAATGACATTCCGAGATGCAATACGCAGGGCACCTCGTGGCCGGATTTTTGAAATTAGTCAAGGGGGCCATTTAAGACGCCATTTTGTCCTTTAAATTTATTTTACATCACATGTTTCGATAGGATTATCATAGAAAAAAGGAGAGTAGTTTACAATAACAACCATGATATTCTCTTTCCAATGATACCATATACGGCCCATAAAGAGACATAAAGAGAGAGAGAAAAAAGAATTTAACTCCGGTCATAATACAGACCCTGTACGTTTTCCGCCCATGCATTACACGCATTGTCTATGGGGCAAATCGGGTTCACGCTTTTGACCCCTAGAACGATCTTGATTGCAATGACGAACATGCAACTAATCCCATTGGTTTTTGCACGCAGTGCTTGCGAGCCCTTTCTAGGTTCTTTCGCCTATCCCAATTTCTTTCAAACTTCGTAGGCATAGTCACTACCATCCCATCAAGGTCACTATCGAGGCCTTTCTTTCGCCCTACCTGTCTCCACTTTTACAGAAGCTAAAGACTTCGTACAAATTGTTCTGGATAGTCCGAGAGAAGCTCTTTCGTTCGACACGTAGAAACACGGCGTCATTGCACGCACATCGTTGTGACACGATTGCATTTCTAGTTTATAAGGTGCTGTCATCATCGGGCGAGGGAAACAACCAAGGTAACGACGGAGATGTCGGGCGGGACACCATCGGAGAGTTGGAGGTATGTGGTACTGGTCACCAAATTTAGTCTGAATTTCCTGAAACAGGGACTTTTGAAAGCGTTTGGTGTTCTCGTTCCGGCCCTCGTCACTAAATTAGAGACCAACTATGGAACAGTCGGATTCATCTTGTCTGTGGAACTAACCGTGTTTTTCATGGCATGTAAGTACTGATGACCCATTCATGGTTAGTGATTGGTTGGGCATATTAATTGATGGTGGTGGTGACGGTGATGGGAATATAAGTGGGGGATATCGGACGATTTTATTGCTAGAAATCTAGCCAACAAGCAGCAGAAACATCTCCCTTGGGTTTTTATAAAAGGAAATGACATGCTGAAAATAAATAACATCAAAAGAACCGTTTAAGACTCGTTCAAATAGGCCTATGTCGCGGCAAACCGCGGCGTTTTTTAATTTTATTTCTAAGATAATGACGTCATGTGTGATACGCTACACATTTCTGTATCTTATAACACCGAGCTCACTGAATACGCGCAAGCGTTTAAAAAACCGCGGTGCCCCCCTTTTTGCGGCGGTTTACCGCGACATATCTGAACATATATCGGGGGGGGGGGGGAGCGGGGGCTAAACAAGAGACTGTAACAGCCACATTTCGTAATGACTAGTATTCAAGCAACTGTCAATTTTATGCGGCCAGCGAGGCACCTGACCAGAATATGTATTTTTTAATATCTTATCTAGTATATTTTTGTAATAATGTTTTATTATAGTAGAAGTAGAGTGTCATTTTGTTACTCGATCGGCATTTCTTAAAGACACATAGAAGTCAGCTCTCATGAGGAATAACAGGTGTTGTCAATCACCAGAGTTAGCCTTCAGGTTTATGACCATTAGACCTTATGTAATGCCTTGCTTTTCCCTTACCCGAAGACTCTCCGAGAGACCAGGGGATATTTTTCGATCGGCCTACGGGTTTACTGTGTGCAGATTTGTCCTCCCATTAACGGTATTTCCACCAAGTCTGGTGTCAGCGAAGTATGGCCTTCTGCACATGGAAACTGACGAACCACTCCCTTTAAGTAGGCCTATACAAAAGGGGTTCTATTTCTGATACTATTTCTGTTTGATTTGCGTTTAATTCTACATGGTGTTGACTTTCAATTTGTTCACACGTTCATGACAATAATATTCTCTCTTTTCACATGTCGGATTTTAATATTACCCTGTCAGGTCTTTCTATCCTGGTCTGAATTCATCGATTGTTAAGGTTTTGGAAAATATAAATCGAAAGACTGTGTGTGCAGGCATGAAAAGAAATATCTCATCGAGAACAACAAAAGAAACCCAATTGACCCAAATTCAATATTAGGCCCCACGCTACTATAAATTACTGATTTAGAAATCCTGAACTCATACACATCTTGCAATTAATGTCGGTCACTATGAAAAGTCAATGCATATACTATTTTCTGTAACAAATATACAGTTATACTTGATATACTGATGAAAGGAGCAAGGTCATATCTCTTTCTGATAATAATCTAGCGTTTCAACGCAATGAAAAAACAACGCTTTCGACATTTGGACATTAATTTTGATGCTCTTTCGGAAATTGAAGTTCACATTGAGAAATCCTAAAAATAGATTTGTATGACGTCACAGCCTAGCTCAGTACTCTATTGGCTGCCATTTAAGTCCCCATCACACCAAACTAGTTCTCACAACGTTTGGGAACCGTCCTAGAAAATCGAAAACGGGGTGTGGTCGGAGTAGAATTTGTAAATAATGTCTATAATACGACCCTAGTCCGTTCATAAACAGTCCTCATTACGTCCATCTCGTCTGTACTGTACCCCGGGCACAGTCAGTTCATATCAAGTTCAGATCGGGTAAATTTGCCAGTTCCAGGCAGTTCAAGCCAGTCCGTAGTCAGTTTATACCCCTTATTAACTTGTTCTAACTCGTTCCGAATACGATCAAACCCATTCTAACAAGTTCAGAGCCACTTCAGCTCGTCCTCATCTCGTTCTTAGTGCGTTCAAACGCACTCCTAAAGCGTGTGGAAGTAAGTCCTAGTTCAAGGGTTATAAAACCCCAGTGCGTTCTTGCCATTCCTTATTCCCGTTCAACTTCAACGATTCAAGCTATGCAAATCAAGACATTCAAGTGAAGCCCCCATCACACCAAACTAGTTCTCATTACGTTCTGTAAAATGTTGCCAAACGTGCTCAGACTGTGCGCGAACGGGGTGAGCGTAGAAGCAGCTGTTTACGATCTGTTTAAGAACTCTATGGTCGGGCTCGGACTGGCTTGGACGGGAAGGGTGCTCTAACACTTTGAGCCTGTTCAAAATTGTCCCCGTCCTGCAATAAGACGGACTGACAACGTATTTAAAACGAGATGGACGTACTACGAACGGAATCGCCGTACCTCGGTCCTACTAGTTAGGATGGTTTGGACGTATTGGGAACGAGGTAGAACGAGTTAAGAACTGGTTTAAACTGATTACGGACGGGCTTGGACTGCTTGGAAATGGCAAATTTACCCAATCTAAACTTGATGTAAACTGACTGTGAACGGGGTACAGATGAGATGGACGTATTGAGGACTGTTCATGAACGACACAGGATCGTATTATAGACATTGTTTACACATTCTACCTCGACTATTACCCGTTTTTTACGATTTTCTAGGACGGTTCCAAAACGTAGTGAGAACTAGTTTAGTGTGATGGGGGCTTAGCTGCTGCTAATTGATGCTCGACCACATCACGTTGTAACACGTTCCAACATGTTGGTGTTAAGCTAAGGATGTAGCGAAATCCAGACAAAGCTTACCCTTCTGGATTCAAGCGTTGAAAGATCACATATTATTTTGGCAAGCATTGGTATAATTTGTGTATCGTGGACCCAACTGATTCTATATACTGATTCTACTCTATATTAGCTTTACATGAGCTCCTTTTTGGTGATGATGTCTAGATGGAATATTCATGTACTTGATGGGGTATTGAAATTCCCTCGAGCTGATTTCTCGAAAGTCATTGCGATCGCGTTGCGTACTTAAAATGAGGTTTATACGTGCTTCGTTGATTAGTTTGTTTTTGTTTTTGTTTCGTTTGTTTGTTCACAACAGGTCCTCTTGTGCGCATCCTTGCCAAACGAATCAACCCCAGGGCGCTTTGCATTGTGGGTAGTGTGGGATCAAGTGCAGCAATCATAGCTTCCGCTTTCGTCGATTCACCCGTCTGGTTTGGATTTGCTATGTTCATGACTGGTCCGTTGAAAATTTATTACATTGAATAAACAAACAAATAATAAATACATGAATCTATAAATTAATAAATAAACAAACTAATAAGACAACTAAATTAATGTAAATAAAAGTAATTGAATAGAATTTAAGGTATGAAATATGATGCCTACACGAACCGTGAGATGTATTTTTATGAATGAATCGGAGAGGAACAATGACATTTGTATGGAAAAGACTTTATTAATATTTCTTTCTTTGATTTTTTTCTTTCTTTCTATTTATTGGTGTATTTAGAATGACCAGCAGCACAGGATGAAGATTGGTTTACAAAGAAATGACAAAATATTTAAAAGGCATTTTTACATTTACATTATAAATATGTAATGTACTTATGAACGTAATACATGAATAACAAATGGCACTTGGCTCCCTAAGCATGGCCTTGTTGCATAGACAGGTTGAAAGTTATCAACGTGCATGTGTTTTGAATTGAACTTGAGTCTTTCGAAGCGTATTTCCACTTTTAAAATGAATATATCGGGTTCCGAATACATTATTCCTCAGTAAAGTGGATGAGCTGACAAGAGGGATATCATTACATTTGTAAATATGTGCACATACAGTTTATATCTGTATGCCAAGGGCTTATTAGAATCGATCGCAACTCTTTATAATTCAGGGCCCAGATCGTTTGAATATCAATATCAATATATTTATGTTCTGTCTTTATTACCTTACAGGGCTCTTTAGCTCCCCGATAAATCAGATATCATACGAGGTTTTGCATCAGTATTTTGGAGAAAAGTTCGGCTTCGTGAATTCCATATGTCTCATGGGCAACGTGGTAGGCGGTATGGCACTTCCTGTCTTCACCTCCAAGCTTCTAGAAGCATATGGACTTGAGGGCGCTCTTCTTTGTCTTGCAGCTGTATATCTCCATTGTACTGCTCTAGCGGTTACCTTTCGACCACCACGTTCTTCAACAAGTGGATTTTACCGAGTGCCTGCGTGTAAAGAGGGTGACATTAGAAGAGACATTGAAATCCCCAAAGGAGCACCCTCAGAGGAATATGATTCAACTTTGCAGCCTGATGATTGTGAGACCGCAGAACAAAGCAACTCTTCTGCAGTCAGTCAGAATGAAGAAGATAGTGCAAAATCAAAACTCGACAGAGTCGTAGACTTCCTCTCGGCTACTTTGAATATTCCAATGCTTGCTCAAGAAAAGGCATTCTGTTTTTTATTCTTGCCATGTAAATACATTTTAGAGGTCACCGTGGTGAGTTGGACACTGTTCGTGGTGTCTTATGGAGTCTCAAAAGGCCTTGATGAATCCCTCGCGGTCTACCTACCTCTGGCTGGTTCTCTGGGCGGTTTCATCAACCAAGGGGTTGTCACCATCATTTTGCATTTTAGACCCCACTACGGTGCGATTATTTTTACCGCAAACATGGCATCTGTAGCCGTAGCATTCTTCCTTTACCAACTTAGTGTATCCTTCAGCCATCTCCTTGTGTGCTCCTTTTTTGCCGGAGGTGGGATTTTCGGAGCCTTCCCCGCCACTTACTCTGTCCTGGTTTTTTACGTCGCAACGGAAAACTTTGCCGGTATGCTCTCCATCAAGTTATTTGTGACAGGAGCTGCTGTAATTTCGTCAGGTTACATGACAGGCGAGTATTCATCTTTTTTTCTTCTCCAGTTCACGTATTGTTTTGCAAAATTTTAGTTACCAGAGAACCACCCATTCAAAATGGGTTGTTTGGGTTAATTGTCAAAGGGGTAGTTGTCCTAGTAGTTTTCCGGAGTATATTGTTAGGGGATAACTGCCCTAGAGGGGTAGTTGTCCGAAAAGTATTCCAGGAGGTAGTCACCTTGATACGATATTTGAGAAATATGAAGAAGAAACGATTCGGATCTATCCTGGTCTTTCCACTCCTCAAGGATTAATACTACATAACTAGAAGGCATCGAATAAGGTAGGCCACGGAATCTCGAACACGCCCTGAAGCCGAGAAGGACCGTCACATTGAAACGCATTTCCCCCCTTTCTTTTACTATATGAAGTGCACAAATTTGTAGCATGTGAATGAATTAAGTCATTCTGAAGCATTCAAGAAAGAAGTACCCACATACATACATCTTTCAGCTGTATTACAACGATTCGAATATCAAGGTGAAAACATTTTCTAGTCATCAACTTCTGATCTGTCATCACCCGGTGGATTTAATATGTTGGGCCTTATGATATTTAAGGTATTTGAGCAAGAATCGTGTCACTGTTTTTTTTTTAATAGTTTGTTCAAAAATACAATGCGTAAACCGATTTCGAATATATATAATTATTCTACACCATTATCTATTTTTATCTTTATTCTAGGGATGTATTACTACGTAGATAGGTTCTGTAAACAATGGGAATTCTTTTCGAATATCGGAAGAGTTTTACTGGATACAAAAATCTTTAATCAAAGGTTAAGTTCTATGTACTTCCATGAGATAAGCAATCGAACCTTACAATGATTATGATCTTCAACATATTCTTAAGGGTTATTTTTCTTGTTGCTCTCTGATCAATGCAGGAAGTCTTTATGATGGTACTGGATCTTTTGATGATGTCTTCATGATCCTGGGAGGCATGAGTGCTGCATCGGTCCTCCTTACCATCGCTTTGATGCTGGTCAGGAAAAGACGGAAGGATCCCCAGTGAGATCAAAAGCAGGGCAGCGTTTCATGAAACCGTCCTAAGCACAAGTTTGCCGGCATCCCATTAAAACGCGTGTATTTAAATCACACTCGTTACAATGGGTTTTCGGCGAACATGGACATACGACGGTTTCGTGAAAGGGCCGGTGCCTCGTTGAACAGTTTTGTGACCTTGGTGGAAGAACCGAGAGAACATGTTCCATGCGAATTTGAGACGAAAGACGACACGAGTTTCGTTCAAATTTGAAAATGTCCGTAATGGCTAGTATGGCCGTAGTTGGGAAACCCTGCAATAAGATCATGTTCAATGCGAAAGATGACAGGGCAAATTTAAAATTTTCGTTCAAACTTAAAAATGTGATTGAAGTATAGGGTACGATTCTGAGAGCGAAATGTAGAGTCCACTTTTTTAAGGTATTTGATCGCCTGCTTCGTCATGATGTTACGAGATGTTGACTTCAATATACCTGCGAAATACAATCTCTAGCACATACTGAAATAAATGTTTAAAACGAATCTTAAAATGACTCTCATTTCAAAGTGTTTTTGAGGTATATTGGTCTTAAAGATAATGTTGAGTTCTGGAAAGATGTGACAAATAATTTGTGGGCGCTATCATTGTTATTATGCAAGTGTAGAGGAACATCAGATAAAAAATGTTCCCTGAAAAGCATGGCTCTTTAAATGCTTTAATATTCTAAATATGGCATGTAACATCATAAACATCGGGACAGCTGTTTATGCCACATGTTCGTGAAGTCCCATATACATCTTTCTGTGTACAGTGCTTGTAACTTTAACAAGACTGGGCCAAATTTCTGATCATTTTGATGATTCTAGAACCTTGCACTACACACCAATAGTATATGCTAGATGATCAACCTTTTCTGATCGATTCCACAACGATTCTATCACAATGCAATCGCATGACCAGAACTCAACTTTATCTTTAAAGCAATATTGAACTCTAACTGAAATGATGAGGGAATCCCATTTTTCCAAGAGTTATTAATATCATATCTGAATAATTTGTGTTGTCTTATTTTTCTCTAAGATGATTTACAAATCACCATCGAATCGAATATGTTAATTGTTTTGTCTTTAGAAATCATCATTAAACGAAAAAAGATTGAATACACTACGTTCTACTTTATAGACCTTTGTAGTTTTCTTTCTTTCTTACTTCCTTTTTTTCTTTTTTGAGTAGTCCACACAAATACAAGCTCTGCTTTTTAGTCGATTTCTCTTTTTCTTTAAAATTCAACTTAATTGATAATATGCTTGATATGGTATATATTTTGTATCCTAAAATGATGTGATAATTAACTAATCGACATTTAAGATTGTATAATTTCAAATAATTTACATTTTCTATGTTATATTGCAAGAAGTTTCGAGAAAAAGGGTACTTTTTCAAAATTCTGCTGTACGCGTTTAGGGGTATTTTTCTAGATCCCGACTTCGAAATTTAAAGCTGGTGTGTTTTGTCTGTGTAAAGAAAGAGAAAGAAAATGTTATTTTATTATTTATTCTTAAGAAACAGTACTTCATTAGATTTCTTCAAAAAACAACTAAAAACATACCTCTACAACTCCTTTTAAATAATTGTTGATAGACTAAGAGACAGCGCCTTGTATCATTTGGAAAAGGCGCTATATAAATACAATCATTATTATTTTATTATTATAAGACACCAATTTTCTTTTATATATTACTAGATGCCCTGTGCTGATAGAGATGGGTGTCATTGATATGGATGGGTGTAATTTGTACATGTGTTCCTCAGGTAGCCTTTTTATACATTTATAATTTGTACATTGTGTACTTTTTGTAAACACTACATGTACTTTATATCAAATAGATCACATTTGAAAAGAAATTCTTTTTCTCAAACTAGAAGAAATGACGTATTAAACCCATTTGGAAGTGTATACAGGTTGATGTTATTGCTTCTCTATTGAAATAAATGTTTACAATGTGAATTTTAATCCCTATCGCACTTCAAGATGCTCAAGGGGTCACAATTTTACAATACTTGTTTAGGAGTACACTTTTGTGAAATACCCGTTTAGGGTGTGAATTCGGGGGGAAAACCACGCGAAATCCCCATTTAGGGTGTATTTTGGCCTCAGAAGAAATCTTTGTTTAAGGGGTGTCTGGAAACCTGTGGTCACGCATGCTTACAGTATTTCTACATGACTGAGACCCCTGGGCGCTTTGTACACACTCTTCTACACTCTTCATTAAAATTGTGAAGGGAACCTCTGGTGAAGTGATACACCTGGACATCCCAGTGCTTGATTAAACCGGGAGAAACCCGAAAGGTAAAGTGATTCAGTTTTTAATTTAAACCAGTCCCAGGCACAGGCGACGCCATATTGACCTACTTGATTTTAACGCGGAGATCATAATATTATTATATCGGGCAATGATGCTTTACAGGTCAGTGAGCAGCAGGCATTCTACCAACAACAGAAAAATCCACTGTATTCCAACTAAAGTGGTGAGACTCGCCTCTTTGTTAGCCGACACGCATAACTAATCTTCAAAGGCCATCTGAATATTTGTAGTTTTGTAGTTTTGTGGCAAATGCCATACCACTTTGCCCAGGCCATACAAGTCAATTTCTGTTGTAACTTCACCATCATATATTTACAACACTCCCAGTGTTCTAGGGCCATGTTTCATCAAACATGTTATCAATAACAAGTTGCAACAACCGTTTGATCTACTGTATTCGTGGCAACTGATTGACAGCGGGATAATTAAACAAATGTTGTAGATCAAATGTGGTCAGACTTTGTTTAAAGTCTGCTGTAATTCTACGATCTGTGGATATGATACTTGATGCATACGGTCACTATTGTTAAGCGTTTTGGCTAGTATTGGCCGAGGCTGTTTAACGATGAGAAACAATAAAGTACAGACTCTACTTCACTGAGTCTGGATGCACTATTTTGTCGTCATGATCTCGAACCCTTTCACAAATTATAGTGGGATGAGGAGTATATCATAGAGGTACAGATTACATTCTGTTTTTATATTGTCTGTATGACAATGCATGGAGGGGGGGGGGGGTTACCTTCTTTCATTGGATATTACACACACTTTGCCTAGAATTTGCCCGCTCGCTCTCTCTCTCTATCTCCTAGTCTCTACATTTCAAATATCCCATTTTTAACCGATTCGACGTGTCTCTAACCGAAATTTGCCTAACTCTAACCCTAGACCAACATACCTAGCCCTAAAGCTAACATAAAACCAATTGAAACCCATGCATAACGCTTACTCTATAAAGCCGTGAGCGTTTGTCGCCCGGAACATGTGACATTTTTCTCCGTTGGGGGGGGGGGGGGGGGAGAGTAAGATCACCGTTTTAGGTCAGTCATTGTTTTGTTTTGTTTTTACGATTTTTTTTGGGGGGCGGGGGGGGGGGCACGTCCCTGTTTTTCAGTACATTTTGGGTGAATTTAGGGCTGGCCCTTTTTGAACATATTTTTTTTGGCCGGGGGGGGGGGGGGGCACGTGTCCCCTGTGCCCCCAGGATCCGCCACTGTACCATGAAGACATAATGCAAGAATCACTGATCGACGCTACATTCGAAACATACACAGGAAGGAAAATGCTACTTGATCGCTGATTATCGCTGATAATTTTATGAATATATAAACAAACCTTAATTTCCCAAATACTTTACACCCCCTTTGAAAGGACTGGTCCCCAACCCGCATGATGAATACGCCACTGGTCTCCCCACCCTCCATTTTGGGGGCCCTTAATCCAGGGGGGGAAATATTTAAAAAACTGAGGGGCTACTTGTCAAGCTTGCTTGCATGAAAATAACGCTCTTTAATTTGTTTTGGATTGAACTCTATTCAAATTCTGTGGGACTCTTTTATGAACTCTAACTGAAATGATGAGGGAATCCCATTTTTCCAAGAGTTATTAATATCATATCTGAATAATTTTTGTTGTCTTATTTTTCTCTAAGATGATTTACAAATCACCATCGAATCGAATATGTTAATTGTTTTGTCTTTAGAAATCATCATTAAACGAAAAAAGATTGAATACACTACGTTCTACTTTATAGACCTTTGTAGTTTTCTTTCTTTCTTACTTCCTTTTTTTCTTTTTTGAGTAGTCCACACAAATACAAGCTCTGCTTTTTAGTCGATTTCTCTTTTTCAACTTAATTGATAATATGCTTGATATGGTATATATTTTGTATCCTAAAATGATGTGATAATTAACTAATCGACATTTAAGATTGTATAATTTCAAATAATTTACATTTTCTATGTTATATTGCAAGAAGTTTCGAGAAAAAGGGTACTTTTTCAAAATTCTGCTGTACGCGTTTAGGGGTATTTTTCTAGATCCCGACTTCGAAATTTGAAGCTGGTGTGTTTTGTCTGTGTAAAGAAAGAGAAAGAAAATGTTATTTTATTATTTATTCTTAAGAAACAGTACTTCATTAGATTTCTTCAAAAAACAACTAAAAACATACCTCTACAACTCCTTTTAAATAATTGTTGATAGACTAAGAGACAGCGCCTTGTATCATTTGGAAAAGGCGCTATATAAATACAATCATTATTATTTTATTATTATAAGACACCAATTTTCTTTTATATATTACTAGATGCCCTGTGCTGATAGAGATGGGTGTCATTGATATGGATGGGTGTAATTTGTACATGTGTTCCTCAGGTAGCCTTTTTATACATTTATAATTTGTACATTGTGTACTTTTTGTAAACACTACATGTACTTTATATCAAATAGATCAAATTTGAAAAGAAATTCTTTTTCTCAAACTAGAAGAAATGACGTATTAAACCCATTTGGAAGTGTATACAGGTTGATGTTATTGCTTCTCTATTGAAATAAATGTTTACAATGTGAATTTTAATCCCTATCGCACTTCAAGATGCTCAAGGGGTCACAATTTTACAATACTTGTTTAGGAGTACACTTTTGTGAAATACCCGTTTAGGGTGTGAATTCGGGGGGAAAACCACGCGAAATCCCCATTTAGGGTGTATTTTGGCCTCAGAAGAAATCTTTGTTTAAAGGCACACTGTCCTACTTGTAGCTACTTGCTCCCTCTATATAGAAAACTTCCCAAATCGGTGCCTGTTGGTCCCCCATGATCCTCTTTTTCTTATGTTAAATGAGAGCTGAGTTAATGAGATAGCCACCTGTCACAGTGACCTCGATGGCTCGCTGTGTGGTCTAATCCCTTCTAGCTGCAGTAGTAACGCCTACCTTTAAGGGGTGTCTGGAAACCTGTGGTCACGCATGCTTACAGTATTTCTACATGACTGAGACCCCTGGGCGCTTTGTACACACTCTTCTACACTCTTCATTAAAATTGTGAAGGGAACCTCTGGTGAAGTGATACACCTGGACATCCCAGTGCTTGATTAAACCGGGAGAAACCCGAAAGGTAAAGTGATTCAGTTTTTAATTTAAACCAGTCCCAGGCACAGGCGACGCCATATTGACCTACTTGATTTTAACGCGGAGATCATTAATATTATTATATCGGGCAATGATGCTTTACAGGTCAGTGAGCAGCAGGCATTCTACCAACAACAGAAAAATCCACTGTATTCCAACTAAAGTGGTGAGACTCGCCTCTTTGTTAGCCGACACGCATAACTAATCTTCAAAGGCCATCTGAATATTTGTAGTTTTGTACTTTTGTGGCCAATGCCATACCACTTTGCCCAGGCCATACAAGTCAATTTCTGTTGTAACTTCACCATCATTTATTTACAACACTCCCAGTGTTCTAGGGCCATGTTTCATCAAACATGTTATCAATAACAAGTTGCAACAACCGTTTGATCTACTGTATTCGTGGCAACTGATTGACAGCGGGATAATTAAACAAATGTTGTAGATCAAATGTGGTCAGACTTTGTTTAAAGTCTGCTGTAATTCTACGATCTGTGGATATGATACTTGATGCATACGGTCACTATTGTTAAGCGTTTTGGCTAGTATTGGCCGAGGCTGTTTAACGATGAGAAACAATAAAGTACAGACTCTACTTCACTGAGTCTGGATGCACTATTTTGTCGTCATGATCTCGAACCCTTTCACAAATTATAGTGGGATGAGGAGTATATCATAGAGGTACAGATTACATTCTGTTTTTATATTGTCTGTATGACAATGCATGGAGGGGGGGGGGGGTTACCTTCTTTCATTGGATATTACACACACTTTGCCTAGAATTTGCCCGCTCGCTCTCTCTCTCTATCTCCTAGTCTCTACATTTCAAATATCCCATTTTTAACCGATTCGACGTGTCTCTAACCGAAATTTGCCTAACTCTAACCCTAGACCAACATACCTAGCCCTAAAGCTAACATAAAACCAATTGAAACCCATGCATAACGCTTACTCTATAAAGCCGTGAGCGTTTGTCGCCCGGAACATGTGACATTTTGCTCCGTTGGGGGGGGGGGGGGGGGGGGGGGGGAGAGTAAGATCACCGTTTTAGGTCAGTCATTGTTTTGTTTTTTTTTACGATTTTTTTTGGGGGGGGGCCGGGGGGGGGGGCACGTCCCTGTTTTTCAGTACATTTTGGGTGAATTTAGGGCTGGCCCTTTTTGAACATATTTGTTTTGGCCGGGGGGGGGGGGGGGGCACGTGTCCCCTGTGCCCCCAGGATCCGCCACTGTACCATGAAGACATAATGCAAGAATCACTGATCGACGCTACATTCGAAACATACACAGGAAGGAAAATGCTACTTGATCGCTGATTATCGCTGATAATTTTATGAATATATAAACAAACCTTAATTTCCCAAATACTTTACACCCCCTTTGAAAGGACAGGTCCCCAACCCGCATGATGGATACGCCACTGGTCTCCCCACCCTCCATTTTGGGGGCCCTTAATCCAGGGGGGAAATATTTAAAAAACTGAGGGGCTACTTGTCAAGCTTGCTTGCATGAAAATAACGCTCTTTAATTTGTTTTGGATTGAACTCTATTCAAATTCTGAGGGACTCTTTTATGACTTTCGGGGGCAAATTCACCCAGAGCCCCCGTGTATACCAGAAGAAGTCGTCTTGCACGGCGACAGATTTGGGGTGTTCTGGATTCTATTCTTGGACATATGGTCTCTCGGGTTGGTCTTTTGACGAAATTTAGAGGTGATCCGTTTGATCGCTACGCGACCGATCACCTAATGACATTTGCAATATATCATAGAGAATGAAACGTACTTGTAATTATTCAATCTTAAATGTCGATTCGTTATCACAGCATGTTAGGATACAAAATATGTATCATCAATTAAATTTAATTTTAAAGAAAAAGAGAAATCCTCTCAAAAGCAGCGATTGTATTTGTGTAGATTACTCAAAAAAAAAATAAAAAAAATAAACGGTCATTATTCACGGCTGATAAAAGAGGAAACGACAAACCTTTCGAATTGTGCATTTTTCGTGGCTTTTATTTAACATGGGATTTTGTCATTTCTACATAATATACCATTTTACCGTGGTATTACATGAATACACGCCAATATTATAATTGCATTACACACAGATTTGAGTATCCAACCCAGTTAAAGAACTAGTGCTGGAATCTAAGCTGAAAATGAGAAATCATGTCAATAAATGTAATCTGCACCCCATATATAAACCTTAAAATCAAAATATGTGAAATCCAATCATGTAGCCAGAGAAGGGTTAAACCACGGCTAGAAACCCCTTCTCGTAAACGAATGTCCCCTCTGCATTGCCACGAGCACCCCTTGCTAGCCGTCAGGAATGCCCAATCAGACGGGGAAGATTTTGATGTAACCCGAATGCACCACCCATTCCCAGCTCTCATCAACGATTTCAGCAAAAGTGTTTCCAACCCCGGGGCTCCATCACTTCCCTCCAGGTACCTCCCCGCATAATTAAATCGAGCGAGGCTCCTGAAATTACTTGTCCTACGAATGGTAATATAATTTCTTGCTATTATATGTAAGTGTGATGAAGGCCCAAATTGATAAAATCCGCCAATGAGCAAATTAAATAGCTCGCCGCCAAAGAACACGGTTTCACTGGATAGCCTATAATTGAGCTTAAGGTGAAAATTCTCACCAATAATTGAAGCCAACTAATTATCAAGCACGAATGTATAACCACTCCAAAAACCATATACACATTATACACGGTACCGCAGGCAACCCTTGCTTTTTTTTTCTCTCTTTTTGTTGTTGTTGTTGTTGTTTTGTTCTTCTTTTCTTTTCTTTTAAACAGGTTTATCGCCTAGGCTCACTACAACGTTACGTAACACAATCGAACCGCGAGATCATGCCGTGCTGTGTTACCTAACCAAATTTCAGACCTACTCCCTACACTTGCATTACTCCATAATGTTATAAACCTTACTTTATAACCGCCACCAATAACCATCCATAAATATATATTCCTATTAATAACTAATCAATAGCTCCACACAAAGTGGAGAACAAGAACCAAAAAAGTTTAAATATTTACAAACTTTGTACTTCAAAGTAATATGATTCACACGTATTCTGAATAAAATTATGACACACTTGTCATTTCGTCATGACCTAGCCACATGGACAGGGGCGTAAATCCGTACCGAGGAGTGGGGGGGGGGGGGGGGGATGATCGGCGATAGCCATCACATACTAGCACGAGCACACGCCCACACTAATTTACGCAAGCGCGCACGCACAAACACACAACACACAAACACACACGCACACACACAAACGAACAAACAACAAACACTATTAGAGAAAGAAGACGATTCGTTGTACCGTTCTCGAAAATAATCCTCGTCTGAATTCAGTTCCCCCCCCCCCTCCCGCGCGAAGCGCGGAAGCTTTTACGTTTCATTAAATCATTAGAGAAAGAAGCAGATTCGTTGTACCGTTCTCGACTTTTAATCCTCATCTGAATTCAGTTTTTCCCTTCCCCCCCTCCCGCGCGAAGCGCGGAAGCTTTTACGTTTCATTAAATCATTAGAGAAAGAAGACGATTTGTTGTACCGTTCTCGACTTTTAATCCTCATCTGAATTCAGTTTTTCCCTCCCCCCCCCCTCCCGCGCGAAGCGCGGGCGCTATTACGTTTCATTAAATCATTAGAAAGAAGATGATTCGTTGTACCGTTCTCGACTTTTAATCCTCATCTGAATTCAGTTTTTCCCTTCCCCCGCCCGCGCGAAGCGCGGAAGCTTTTACATTTCATTAAATCATTAGAGAAAGAAGACGATTCGTTGTACCATTCTCGACTCTTAATTTCTTTAAAAAGGGGGTGGTTTTTTTTTCTCTCTCTCTTTGGACTCCTGAGAAATGTAAAAAGGAGGTTATAAAATATCTTGAATATCATAGAAAAATTGATCAAATCTCGGGATCAAATTCCTGAAATTCCTGCTAGCTTTGAAAGCTCATTCAGGATTATTTCATTTTGAAAAGTAAATGCATTGGCCCCCAGTCCCCCTCGATCGACTAGAGCTCACCTGAAATTGGGGGGGGGGGGGAGGGGCGGGGGGAGGGGGGAGGGGGGGGGGAGGGGGATGTGGTACATTTACTCTAATGGATTTGTCATAAGTATTTGCCATTTGTATTAACTTTGCTCGCAATGAATTCTCTTAGCTACATGTCTTTAGTTTAAGGTCTTTATATTTCGTTCTTAATTTGTAACTATTTAAATATACTTGTACTTAATTGTTTTTTACTTTGTAAAGCGCATAGAGAAACTTCGGTTTATTATGCGCTCAATAAATCTATCTTTATTATTATTATTATTTAGCAGTGTTCCGGATTTGGGGGGGGGGGTCTCCAAGGCAGGAAAAGCCAGCGAAAAGCCGGCGAAAGGGGGATTCAGAAATGTTGGCAGTCCTGAGATAGCGGGGTAGGGGGTGCTTTCAAAGGGAGGGAACGAGCATACGCGTATCCTAAATAACACTAAGTGGGGGGGGGGGGGGGGGAGCCGGGCATCTACTGTACATGATTGCACTTTTTAAGCGCTTTAGGTCTGGGCTATAATAGTACCTTGCAAAATAACGAAAAATTATTCTGAAGTTTATGAAGTGCTTGTTCGCGCACGTCGCGCAACTATTCTTAATGAAAGTGACATACTGTATACGTGTAGGCTATACAGTTATACATACATAAACAAATAACTCATTTCTCATGCATTATGCTGAAATTGAAACAATCACATTATTTTCTTCTTCTTCTTCCTTTTTTTCTCTCTTTTTTTTGTAATATCAGGGGGGGGGTGTTTGTACAGGCCACCCCCCTACTTCAAGCCAGGGGGGATACAGCCCCCCCCCCCCCCCACCACCGGGGTTTACGCCCCTGCACATGGACATTCTTTTTAAATCTTAGCAACCTCCTAAGATACAAAAATCGCCACTTGAATTATACAAAGAAATCTCAGAACTTTTGGCTAATCCTCTTCGCTACCAATGTGCCCTTTCCAGCCTCTCCGTGAGGTTAACAGAAAAACAAAGGTAAATAGATCAATCCTACTGTTCGCCACATTTATTTATGGCATGCGATTCCAGTCCGATATTCGGGTTACTTGGAATAAACGTTAAATACTTCATTCCGGCTAAATCAACAGTAATTCCAGCCAAATCCCAGTTACATATCAGAAATCTCACTATAAAGCAGTACAATACCTATTACGCAACACACGCACACAATATTATTTACTGCGAATAATTGCTGACCCAAAGTGAAACAAAATTTACGTTTATGGGCTCTCTTGGTTTTTTCAAAAGCAGTCTTTAAAACCAACAAATATACATCATGCATATCGAACCGCGATATCATGCCATGCTGTATTACCTAACAAATTCAGACATACTCCCTTAATTCGCATTGCTCCAAAATGTTATAAATCTTACTTTATAACCGCCACCAATAACCACCCATAAATATAAATTTCTATAATCGCTCCACAAAAAGTGGAGAACAAGAACCAAAAAAGTTTACATATTTACAAACGTTGTACTTCAAAGAAATATGATTCACACGTATTCTGAATAACAATTATGACACACCTGTCATTCTGTCATGAGCTTGCCCTATGGACATTCTTTTCAAATCTTAGCAACCTCCTAAGATACAAAAATCGCCACTTCAATATCCAAGGAAATCTCAGAACTTTTGGCTAATCCTGTTCGCCCTTTCTGGTCTCTCCGTGAGGTTAACAGGAAGAAGAAAAAAAGTAAAGAGTTCAATCCTACTGTTCCTAAATAGTTGCCCCAGTATTTATTCCATGCAATTCCGGTCCCATATTGAGGTTTCTTGGAATAAAAATTCAATACTTCATTCCGGCTACATCCAACAGTAATTCCAGTCAAATACCAGTTACATACCAGAAATCTCAGCATTCTCTCGTGGCTTTTGGTAAAGGCAAGACCTGTTGATTTGGACAATCAAAATATCAGAGGATTCTGGAATTAACTGACGTTGACTTTGTTTTGCATCGGCAGAGGGAATCCCGTTATTTTCCTTGAATACCTTGTCTGAATTTTGGTATTCGGTATAATGTCAAATTTGTTATTAACTCCTCGTCACGGCATCGGCACTGCAATGGAGAGGTGATGATTACAAAGTTGGAGCTGCATTGATTTCGTTTGTACGGTAGACTAGGACTAAGAGCTAGTTTGGTGCTGTAAATTGGGATCACAGGTCCCCTGTCAAGGCGAAGGAGTCGGTACGAAGTGAGCGACCCCGTAGGCGAGGGAAATCAACAGGTCTTGCCTCTACCAAAAGCCAGGAGAGAATGACACAATTTATGAAGACAATACAATTAACATATTCGATTCGATTACGGTGAAGAAATTTTGAATACCTGAAAAAAATGCAGAAAATTAGACAACAATAAAATTATTCAGATATGATATTAATAATAACTCTTTAAAAAATGGAATTCCCTCATCATTTTAGTTAGAGTTTAATATTGCTTTAAGGCCAATATACCTCGATAAGACACTTTAAAAGGAGAGTCATTTTAAAAGTTCATTTATTTCAGTACGTGCTAGAGATTGTATTTCGCAGGTATGTTGAAGTCACAAAAAACTGTTCAACGGGGTACCCTTTCACGAAACTGTCGTATGTCCAAGTTCGCCGAAATCCCATTGAAACGAATGTGATTTGAATACACGCGTTTTAATGGGATGCAGGCAAACTTGTCCTTAGGACGGTTTCATGAAACGCTGCCTCGGTTTTGATCTCACTGGGGATCCCTCCGTATTTTCTTAACCAGCATCAGAGCGATGGTAAGGAGGACCGATGCAGCACTCATGCCTCCCAGGATCATGAAGACGTCATCAAAAGATCCAGTAACATCGTAAAGACTTCCTGCATTGATCAGAGAGCAACAAGAAAAAAAAACCTTAAGAATATGCGGAATATCATAATCATTGTAAAGTTGGATTGCTTATCTCATGGAATTACATTGAACTTAACCTTTGATTAAAAGATAATTGAGATGAATTTTTGTTTCCAGTAAAACTTTTGCGATATTCAAATAGAATTCCCAATGTTTACAGAACTTATCTACGTAGTAATACATCCCTAGAATAAAGATAAAAACAGATGATGGTGTAGAATAATTATATATATTCAAAATCGGTATGTGCATTATATTTTTGGACAAGCTATTTAAAAAAAACAGTGACGCAATTTTTGCTCAAATACCTGAAATATTCATGAGGCCCAACATATTAAAACCACTGGGTGATGAGAGTTCAGAGTTTGATGACTAGAAAATAACCTTGATACTCTAAGACTTCCTGTATTGATCAGAGAGCAACAAGAAAAATAACCCTTAAGAATATGCGGAAGATCATAATCATTGTAAGGTTGGATTGCTTATCTCATGGAATTACATTGAACTTAACCTTTGATTAAAAGATAATTGAGATGAATTCTTGTTTCCAGTAAAACTTTTGCGATATTCAAATAGAATTCCCAATGTTTACAGAACTTATCTACGTAGTAATACATCCCTAGAATAAAGATAAAAATAGATGATGGTGTAGAATAATTATATATATTCAAAATCGGTTTGTGCATTATATTTTTGGACAAGCTATTAAAAAAAACAGTGACTCGATTCTTGTTCAAATACCTGAAATATTCATGAGGCCCAACATATTAAAACCACTGGGTGATGAGAGTTCAGAAGTTGATGACTAGAAAATAACCTTGATACTCTAATTCGTCCCTTTTTTTCACGAAGTGACGGTAATGAGGAAAGTCGCATATAATTTCAGTTTTCTTTCTTCTTTGCAATTTTGGACATCAATCACTAACATCTTGAACCTCACACAATTTCGAACTACAATAATATCTTTTTATGTCACTATGACGATGACGTAAACAAGAAAATACCTAGTAAAACGGATTTCCTGTTTTCACAAAGTGACGGTTAATGCGGTGGTCACATCCCGCCGTACTTGCAAGTGCGTGCTGTCTACGTGCAAAAACGTGGGCAAAATGTGGGTATCCGTACGTGGTGAGTACCGCCTCCGTACGGATTTTGGAGCACGCAGACACACCGTAGCACTTTTAGTGCACGAGGAACTTTCGCTGCGTTCGGGCTGCGTTCGGGCTACCGATTCACCCCAGTGCGTGTGACGTGCGTGCCCGGTACTGCCAACGAGCGCACAACGCACTGACTCCGTGCGTCTTTTAAAGGCGCACGTGATAAGTGCGTGGTCCGTGCTTGCTCGCCACTTCCCCAGTTCAGCTATCCAAAGAGCACGCAGAACTCACGTGGACCGTACCGAGTAAGCACTTACAACGCACGTTGTTCGAACTGATTTATGCAGTATATAGTCTCTTCGGTGGAATGGGCGGCATCTTCAGGAGAACATCGGAATGTCGTCCTTTATAAACACCGAGTTCATCGCACGTGCACGCACTCACAACATGCGAGTGAGTAAGGACACCGTACGTGAGCAGCACTTGTAAGTACGGCCTCCGTACGATAACGTGGCAACCGCACGGAGACCGTACGTTGTAAGCACGTTGTAAGCACGTACAACGCACTTACCACGTGCGCAACGTACGATGCACGCAACCGTTCACGGCCAGGCGTGGCGTGCGGGCCACGTCCTTACACAGTGCGTGTGACGCGCGCTGCCGGTACTCCCTCCCTGCCTTTGCCACTCCCTCCCTACGTTTTCAGAAAAACGTGGCGGCCGTGGCCTCCCCAAAAACCGTACGGACTAAAAACACGCACGGTGGGATGTGACCAACGCTTAAAGTAGGTGACCGTGGGAAACACATTTAAAAGACGCACGGATTCAGTGCGTTGTGCGCTCGTTGGCAGTACCGGGCACGCACGCGCGCCACACGCACTGGGGGTGAATCGGTAGCCCGAACGCAGCGAAAGTTCCTCGTGCATTAAAATTGCTACGGTGTGTCTGCGTGCTCCCAAATCCGTACGGATACCCAAATTTTGCCCACGTTTTTGCACGTAGACAGCACGCACTTGCAAGTACGGTGGGTTGTGACCACCGCATTAAGTACGCGCTTACACCGTACCCGGCCGCGTCATTTTTTTCTGCGGCACAGATTGGGGCTTTACAAAAAAAAAAATCTTGATTTAGCCCTAACCCTAACCCTAACCCTAAACTTCCTCACAGGCTCAACACACACCTAACCCCAATCTGTGCCGCAGAAAAAAATAACGCCACCCGGCCGTCACTTCGTGAAATTCTCGTCCTCTCTTTTTCTGCTCTTATTTGTTTCATGAATTAGTGACGGGAGTGAACATTTCGCAATTTGGAACAGTCACAGACCATGAAAAGGTGAGTTTGTTATATTTGTAAAGCTTAAGTAATGTGATACACTCTTTGGAGTCATTCTGATTCTTTGTGAGCCATAAATATGTCCATGAGCGCAGAAATGTATACAAATTGCACCGCCGTTCCACACATCGCCCCATATACTTATTTTTATGTTAGTAAATAAAGGAGTGAAGTATGTGATGCATGATGTAAAACTAAAACGACTAAATCATGTCTGAACAAACATACATCTAGAATAAACATCTTAAGTGGAGGGTCTTTCTTATCTCATTTCACATCAAATATTGATTTAATGAGGTTCTTTTACATCTTCTTAAGTTAAGAATAAGAACGAAGTTTTACTTTTAACGAAAGTTAGACTTAGTTAGAGTTTAGACCCTACTTTTGTTTTAGATTTAGTTTTACTTGTACTTTAGTATTAGTAATTTAGCCAATTATACATTTTATTTATAGTCTATAACTCTAGATCATAATTTCATAGTTATCAATTTATGTCAGCCACTAGTCAGTAATCTAGAGGCGAGGATCTAGACAACTGAGTCACTGTGACTTTACTTGTAAAGGTGTACTTGGTGTGTAAGCAGCTTCAGGGCTCCAAGCCCAAGGGCAAGGGGAGTTATGAAAATTATTATCATGCTGAGTTGAGATGGCATGGGATATAGACCCTCCTGTTTAACTGATAGGGAATTCACTGAGTTGCCTTTCAAGCAAAAAGGGACATGAATGAACAGTTATTTAAAAATTGAAAATCAAATAGTCTACGGTCCTGCCCTGAAAATAACTAAATGGCACCATCCGGAAATAGAATACTTTTGTTTGGAGACTGAAGTAATCTCATGAGTAGTCTACCAGTTTGGAAACAATGTCCACACGTTTAGCTTATTTTCTACTCAAGCTATGCACTTTAATATCCTTGGTCCCTCACACTATAAAATAATTATTTTCAACAATTGTTCTTGATACTAGCAAATGTTGCCCAACTCCACTCTGTGGTTTAAAGAATTTTCCAAGCAAGCACCATACCAGATGATGTACATGTCACAACATTGCACATGAGAATCTACAGGAATAACCTACACTTCAGTGGTAATGATTATGATGATGTTTTTGCTTTCTTTTAGTTTCACATGCAGTAGATACAATTTGCGCTTTAAGAAAGCACTAGGACTGGTACATCTACTTTTCAACAATGCCGCAGGCCAGGTACAAACCCAGGTGAGAATAGTTGTCATGGTCTGTGCAAGAAAATCACACATTAGCAGCATATAGAGAGTGATGATTAATCATGACCGGTCTGTATAGTGCCATCCATTGATTTGCACTCCCTACCGAACTTGCGATCGATACAAATCTTTGAAATGCACTGCTAATGCTATTATATATGATGACTAGATAAGCAATTAAATATTTACAGGTAAATATAGATATGGAATATGTAATGCTGCACTTAGCAGACATAGTACAAACTGGACAGGAACGTGTTTCTAATTTTGGCGAAGGCTATATATGAACATGACCATTGGTTTATAATATTTTCAGCTAAAACTTCTATGTACCAATATTGGAACATTTGTTGTAAATAGAGTGTACTGTATAGAGCCAAGTCTTGATCATCTTGTATGACAAGTACCAAGCACACTCACTACATAAGTGCATCGGGGGTGGTAGTTGTTTGGTAGGGGCAATTGATAACGTCTGTTTGGGGTCAATTATGCCTAGTATTTAATTTGATGTACACAACATAATAGATTAATTTCTTTACCTCTGCTTGCAATAAAAGAAGGAAAATAACTTGTACTGTAATTATATATTTTATTCTACAAAGTTAGGTTGGATACAGGGACCGACATGCTGGTTAGATAGGTCCTTGATAATTCACTGAACACAGAGCTGCAGATGTGACTTGGCAAGGTGACCTCAAATTGGGAGCGGTATGGAATTGTTAAAGCAATTCACTGAATACAGTCATAGCTGCAGATGAGACTTGGCATGGTGACATCAAAGTAGTTCAGATAGCTTCGATGGCGATTCTGATGAGCCACTGCCTATGCTTGTGAACAAGTCAAAAGGTATCTTCATCCCTTCTTGATCGTTTCCCAATAGTTAAAAATTTGAGATATTCCTTATTAATTGTTTTTAATGTTTAGGTCTCTTAGTTTAAGGAAATGAGTGGTCCTATCGAGGTCAGCATCTTGTTTTTTTTTAAATCCTTAACAAATATTGCCAATACTAAGGTTATACCAATTAAAGTATCTAATTTAAGAACCTCTCTAAAAGTTGGTACCAAAACTACACAAAATAATTTCACCTAATCATAATGCACTCTAAAGTTTCCCTTTCATAATTGACATTCTGATAATGATTTTCTATTGATTTTGACCTGGATTTTTGTTATTATAATTTTTCTTTCTCTTATTTCCTATTGCTTTCAAGCAGTCTAGATCAAGAATCTTCGCTGCTTCAACCACTGTCGCTTGGATGACATACGTGTGAAGAAACTTGGAAGAACTTTTGTTGAAGAGCATGCTTAAGAAACTAGAATCAATTATATTGATCGTTGTGGCAATGCTCCAATGTTTCAATACCACAATCTCTCTTTTATACTGTTTAATTGTAAACATTTTGATTATCATAAATATAGAAAACTCCACTCATAATTTTAATTGTGTGTAGAATTCAGTAATCGCAATGAAATGGATTGATTATAAAATCAATAAATCGATTTAAAGTGAACTGGTAACATTGTCCATGATTTCTGAAACAATGAACTGAATGGTCGTACCTGTGTCAGTTTTCTGTTACAGTATTGTAAAGAACTCCTGCAAACATAAATCTTAGATATTCAAATGTATAGCACAGAACAGCTATTTATCAGGTATACCTACTTAATTTTAGAAATCAGTAATGCATATTAGAGTTTTGGATTTCAGTTCCATAAATTCTCATATCGTATCTTTGTATTGAAGAATTGTTTATTTCTTTAAATGTTTGTATTTACAGGGGTTGATGCCTTTATTAGAACATGAATATAACTTACATTTCCACAATTAGTTTTTCTGTCAAAACACAATGTTACTAGTTCACATTTAATGTTTGTATTTGTTTACTTCTCTAGTCATTCTCATCATAATTGTATTTGATACTTCACACTATCCTATAATCATACAATATAATGTTGCTGTTTTGAATTTATCTGTATGATGAGAAATGAAATTGTTTAGTCAAAATGATATTTCCATGTTTATCATGCATTGTTCAGCTGGTAATTGTTTAGTTAAAGATTACGTGTTTGCCTGGGTGAATAGAACCTTTTAGCAATTGGTAACCTTTGTAGTGTTTGAGACTGTGTACTAAATTTTATTGAAATACCCTACAAAGAGATTGTGTAAACTGACTTGCTTCTGATACTCTACTCACAAAACATTTATAAAAAACAGTGATGAACAAAAAAAGTAACGCTGATGATTATATAAGTCATATTTCCCATTGAAAAATCACCATCTTTTTTTCAAGAACTACCTTGTTTTGTTACGATCAACATATAAACCTTCAGCTAGAACATGATAACTACTGCGTGCAAGAAAGAGGCTATACTACACAGTACTGTATTGAATACCTCTTTTGTCTTCAGGTAAAAAATCTATGCAGAAGATGAGGATGATGATGCAAAAGATAAAAACATTTTAGCATATTTACAAGTACTGTATAATGTTTGAAATAACCTTCGTATATCGTGGATGTATACCTGATGACTCTTGTCCACAAAACCCTGAATGTACATTTCAAAATGCAATACAGTATTGATGATAACTGATGATGATATGTTTGGTATGAATTATTTGATATTTTAAATTTTTGGTTACCTAATTTTTGTTTGTTGTAAAGAACCTATTTGGCATGCACCCAGTAGATTTTCATCATGTGTTTAATCTTGTTATTGAAAAAAGATCAAACACATCATCATAATCTACTGAGTGCAACCAAAAATTCCTTAACAACAATTGAAATTTCTTTCAGGAAGCCTACAGTAGAAGCTGTTTTTGATTCAAAGAGCACGTAGAGATGATGAACAAATATGATAATAATACAACGTCGTTAAGTGTGAGACCTTTTATCTCACCGCCAAATAATCCGAACAAAACAATCAACCAAGGGAAATCAACTGTTAAACGAATTTACGATGAGTCCTTGAAAAATTCATTACCCATTCAAAAAAAAAAAACGAGCCAGATGCATATAATGGTAAGCTTAATGATTCATGAAAAATTAAAGACGACAATTTTTTTAAATTTTTTAAATTTTGTTAACGTCATCTTTTTTAGGTCATCCAATAGGATTATATATATATATGTATATATATATATATATATATTTTTTTAATAATTCAAAAAAAAAAAAAAAAAAAATCAAAAGGAGGGGGGGGGGGGTTAAAAAAAACTGAATTTGGACCAACCATAGATCAGCCTTGCACAGGTGTTTTGAACCCGTTGCAATCTCACTATTTGAGAGTCAGGGATAGACCAGGGCCCTGTCTTATAAAGAGTTGTGATCGCAAGTTTGCAGTCCCCTATCTTTTATGTACATAGTTGCGATTGAAGTTGTGATTAATCGCAACCGTTTATAAGACGGGGCCTAAACCTTAAGGATGATCTCCAAACTAACAGTGGCCCGAAATGAGATGAGTCGTTTCTTCTCACATACTTCATATCTCTTAAATATCGTATCAAAGAGACTACCTCCTGGAATACGATTCGAACAACTACCCCTCGAGAGCAGTTATTCCCTAACAATATACTCCGGATAACTACCATATAAAACAACTACCCCTTTGACAAACGCAGTACAACATCGGCTTGATCAAGCATTACTTTCCCTCTAGACAGCTACGTTCTCAAAACCCTGGCTTACTTGTGCCTTCATTATGGAATACTTTCCCTCAATGGATTAAAAATAGCAGTTCTGCTGAAGTGTTAAAAAACAATCATAAGAAAAATCTGTTTAATGTAGCTTATAATTGATTACCATTACCTTTCATTCCTGTACCTTTCATATTGCACTTTTGTATATATCATGTATTTCATCTTTTGCACAAGCAGCGCCTTGAGTATTTCACTGTCAAGTGGATTTGGCGTCTTATAAATCTTATGTATTATTTGATAATTAATCCAAACAACTAAAATTTTGAGTGTTTTTTTTTTCTGTCAAACAATTTGTATATCTCCAATATCGTATCGGGGGTAACAGAGTCCTAGAATACAACCCGTACAGCTACCCCCTCTAGAGAAACTACCCCCTGACAACTACCCCGAATGACAACTACCCCTTTGACAATTATTATTCTCTGGTAACTAAAATTTTGCAAAACAATATGTGAACTGGAGAAGAAAAAAAGATGAATACTCGCCTGTCATGTAACCTGACGAAATTACAGCAGCTCCTGTTACAAAACACTTGATGGAGAGCATACCGGCAAAGTTTTCTGTTGCGACGTAGATAGCCAGGACAGAGTACGAGGCTGGGAAGGCTCCAAAAATCCCACCTCCGGCAAAAAAGGAGCACACAAGGAGATGGCTGAAGGATACACTAAGTTGGTAAAGGAAGAATGCTACGGCTACAGATGCCATGTTTGCGGTAAAAATAATCGCACCGCTGTGTGGTCGAAAATGCAAAATGAAGGTGACAACCACTTGGTTGATGAAACCGCCCAGAGCACCAGCCACAGGTAGGTAGGCCGCGAGGGATTCATCAAGGCCTTTTGTCAATCCATAAGACACCACGAAGAGTGTCCAGCTCACCATGGTGACCTGTAAAATGTATTTACATGGCAAGAATAAAAAACAGAATTCCTTTTCTTGAGCAAGCATTGGAATATTCAAAATAACCGAGAGGAAGTCTACGACTCTGTCAAGTTTTGAATTTGCACTATCTTCTTCATTCTGACTGACTGCAGAAGAATTGCTTTGTTCCGCGGTCTCATAATCATCAGGCTGCAAAGTTGGATTATTTTCCTCTGAAGATGCTCCTTCGGGGAGTTCAATGACTCTTCCAATGTCACCCTCTTCACACGCAGGCAGTCGGTAAAATCCATTTGTTGAAGAACGTTGTGGTCGCAAGGTAGCTGCTATAGGAGTACAATGGAGAAATATAGCTGCAAGACAAAGAAGAGCGCCCTCAAGTCCATATGTGTCATGAAGCTTGGAGGTGAGGACAGGAAATGCCATACCGCCACATAAAATTCCCAGGAGGCATATGGAATTCACGAAGCCGAACTGTTCTCCAAAATACTGATGAAGGATCTCGAATGATATCTGATTTATCGGGGAACTAAAGAGCCCTGTTAGGTAATAGAGACAGAACATATTATATATATTTTTTATAATCAAACGATCTGGGCCCTGAATCATAAAGAGTTGCGATCGATTCTAATAAATCGCAACTTGAAATCAGTCACAACTGAACTTAAAGGTACTATGTCCCTTTTGCAGCCAACCTCAAATTATGTAGAACTTTGCAGGAATTATGAATATGTCATGTATGTCCTATCTGTGAAATTTAAACGTTAGAAGTGTCCTCATATTCAAATTATGCAAGGAAACCCGTTTACTTGCTAGACTTCACTGTCAGACACTATTGAGTGACTGACTGGCTTTTTTTCTTCTTTGGTAATAACATACATGAAAAGAGTTATAAAGGGTACATGAGCATTTGTCTACATCAACAACCCACTTCTTGTGATGGCCAAGATTAAACTGATTGAATCTTTGCGCAGCATAAAACGTATGACTATTCGGTACAATTCGTCGCGGGTTTTACGAACCGACGTAATACGTAATTTTGGCCCAATTTTTCGAAATCGACTTACTGTTATAAAATGAAAGTACTATGAAAACTCTACCAAATGGCAAATTTGGGATTTAAAAAATATATATATTTCAAGAAATTCTCAGAAGTACGCTTCGAGAATACCCGAAACATCGTGAAGTCGCGTTATTGGGTTTTACGAACCGACGCGCATACGATAAAGCGTCAGTTCGTAATACCCAACAAGCACTATAAAGGGAAACATGATGCGCGTACAGGGATGGGATTTACGAACCGACGCAGTAAAGATTACGTCAGTTCGGTATACCCGCGCTTAATTACATACAACACACAGTAACATGCGCGTGCAATAATATAACGTTGGGTATTCCGAACCGGCGCAGTGTGTACTACGTACGGTCACGTGATACACGTAACTCGCTTATGCTATAGTCACATTACCCAAAAGTAGCCTGCTCGGCGGCCGAGCGGCGAGTTTTTAACCAATTCTGCCCGGCGGCTGGCCGGCCACCGAGCGGCGGCCGCCCAGGCACCGCTCGTTTTTAGGGCATCGCTCGGTCGCCGCTGAAGTTTTAGCGCGGAGTTAAAATTTGGGCGGCGCCTGCTCACTTTTCACTCGCCGCCCAAAATACGCTCGGTGCCTGGGCGGTCGCCGCCCGGGCACCGACCTAATCGCTGGGCGATGCCTAATTCCAGCAGCGACCGAGCAGGCTACTGATCGGTCGGTCGCTGCTCTGATTTGTGACCATAGCTTTAGCTACAAGCTTATGAAAATGCATTAAACGATGGGTTTTACGAACCGACGCAGTATGTTTCGAGTAAGAAATTTCACGTATTTCAAGAATATACATCATCATTTAAAAACGAAAAGCAAGGGCAACTTCCACTTTCATTACTCTATTAAAATGTTCTTAACTGGATAATGGTAAGACACAGAAAACGATGACTGAAAAGTTCAAACGCGGTTTTCTTGCATTCCATTTTCGGTCTGCGCGTGCCATTACGTCGGTTCGTAAAAAAAAACGTAACTCGCTTAGTGCGTACCGTATGAAAATGCATTAAACGATGGGTCTTACGAACCGACGCAGTATGTTTCGAGTAAGAAATTTCACGTATTTCAAGAATGTACATCCAAATTTAAAAACGAAAAGCATGGGCAACTTCCACTTTCATTACTCTATCAAAATGTTCTTAATTGGATAGAGGTAAGACACAGAAAACGATGACTAAAAATATTAAAATCTTCAAACGCGATTTTCTTGGATTTCCATTTTCGGTCTGCGCGTGCCATTACGTCGGTTCGTAAAACCCGCGACGAATTGTCTGAAAATCAAAACTATTACTTTTGGGCTTTATAGCCCTAAAGTCGATTTGACAACTAATAGTCGTTATTTTTCCACTTGAAGACATTTTCAAGCCCCACCTTTTTTAGGGAAGTTCTAAATTAGTATTATCTTTCAAATGCAGTTGGAATTTAACTTTTTCATTTTTTGGCCTGCAAATGGGACATAGTACCTTTAAGACGGGGATTTGATGTCTTGTTATAATTTGGGCAAAAAAGCACTTAGCATACAGTTATAAACTGTATGTGCACAGATTAACAAATTTAATGATGTACCTCTTGTCAGCTCATCCACTTCACTGAGGAATAATGTATTCGGAACCCGATATATTCATTTTAAAAGTGGAAATACATTACATATTTATAATGTTAATGTAAAAATGCTTTGTAAATATTTTGTCATTTCTTTGTGAACCAATTTTCATCCTGGGCTGCTAGTCATTTTTATATACACCAATAAATAGAAAGAAAGACAAAAAAAAAATCAAAAAAAAATTATTGATGAAGTCTTTTCGATGAAAATGTCATTGTTCCCTCCGATTCATTCATACAAATACATCTCACTATTCTTAGTTTGATTCGTGCAGGCATAACATTTCATACCTTAATTTATATTCAATTACTTTTATTTACATTAATTTATTTGTCTTATTTATTTATTGATATTAATTTATCTATTCATGTATTTATTATTTGTTTGTTTATTCAATGTAATAAATGTTCAACGTACCAGTCATGAACATAGCAAATCCAAACCAGACGGGGGAATCGACGAAAGCGGAAGCTATGATTGATGCACTTGATCCCACACTACCCACAATGCAAAGCGCCCTGGGGTTGATTCGTTTTGCAAGGATGCGCACAAGAGGACCTGTTGTGAACAAACAAACGAAACAAAAACAAAAACAAACAAATCAACGAAGCACTTATAAACCTCATTTTAAGAACGCAACAAGATCGCAATGACTTTCAATTTCAATTCAATTTCAATTTCAATTTATTCATGTTTCCAACAAAACATTACAAATCAATTATAAGCATTTAAAACAAATATAAGAAATACATGTTGGAAACTGAGGGGTCAACTAAAAAACAATGCTTGTACAAGTGTGAACACCTCAAATGATACTTAGGAATAGAGATTAATTAAATTAACTAACCCGTAACTACGATAGGAACTACAAAATAGGGGAAAGAAAAAGGGGGATGCCAACAGAGACGAGAAATGGGCAAGACAATGCTTTACACTACAAACATAGGCGCCAGAAGTGGGGGGGGGGGGCAGGGGGGGGGGGGGCAGTTGCCCCCCCCCCAATCAAAAAAGTTGGGGGGGGGGCAAAACACATTTTTGCCCCCCAAAACGCCCCCCCCCCTCCAAAAAAAAAAAAAAGCAGTCAAGGAGTAAACATGGTTTGTATTTTTAACCCCAAAAAACATAACAATAATAAAAACCTGAATTAGATCACATATACAATTCAATTCAAAGAAAAGGAAAGTTCACAGAATTTCATAAACATTGCGCATGCCACTTATACGGTATTTATCAATGGAGTTCTTTATTAATAGCGATACGCGCATATCGTGGACATATTGTGCGAGAATGGGAAAGCGTGTCCGTTTTTTTGTTATAGGGGTGAGAAGACATGAGCCCCTGGACGCTGGCGTACTGATGGGGGGGGGGGGGGGGGTGGTGGTGTATTTCTTATTCGAAACAAGTGATTTACAAATGTTGATGGTGTGACATGATTTTCCGGCATTTTTTCTCCATTTTTTTGTAACTCATACCTTTTTATGCGTTCGTTGGAAAATAAGAAATACCCAAATTACAGTCAGGTGAAAATACGCTTATTTAGAAGCCTTTATGGCATGGTCTGCAAAGTGGCTGGGCTCGATCCCCCCCCCCCTCCTTTGTACACCACCAAGGGCTCTAAGGCGGGCCCCTGGATGCTCATCTGACCGTAATTAAATACCTAAAACCCCTGAGCTTCCGGGGGCTTTGCCCCTTGGACCCCTCCAAGGGACCTAAGGTGGGCCCCTGGATGCTCATCTGACCCTAATTAAATACCTAAAACCCCTGAGCTTCTGGGGGCTCTGCCCCCTGGACCCCACCAAGTTATCAAATTATTTTGATAGATTGAGGAGCTCGCGCAGTGCACTCTTCACTTTGCACAGCACTCTCTTCACCCGCTCTTTCTTCCTCTCTCCTCTCCTCCTTTTGTAAGGCCGGTATCATTTCAAGCTCTGCTTACGATATCGGTCTTCTGCATTCTCCCCCTTTTCTTTCTTTTCAAATACGATTAATTGTACTATTGATTATTTATATTTATTTATTTATATGAATTACTACTTGTATTACTTATCATTATATTGCTAAAATGTATTCAATGTTATTTTTGTTATTGTTTATGGAAAATGCAGGAAAAAAAAAATTGAAACTGAAAAAAAGGGCCCTAAGGCGGGCCCCTAGATTTTCATCTGACCGTAGTTAAATACCTAAAACCCCTGAGCTTCCGGGGGTTCTGCCCCCTGGACCTCACCAAGGGCCCTAAGGCGGGCCCCTGGATGCTCATTTGACCGTAATTAAATACCTAAAACCCCTGAGCTTCCGGGGGCTCTGCCCCCTGGACCTCACCAAGGGCCCTAAGGCGGGCCCCTAGATTTTCATCTGACCGTAATTAAATCCCTAAAACCCCTGAGCTTCCGGGGCTCTGCCCCCTGGACCCCACCAAGGGCCCTAAGGCGGGCCCCTGGATGCTCATTTGACCGTAATTAAATACCTAAAACCCCCGAGCTTTCGTGGTCTCTGCCCCCTGGACCCCATCGAGGGCCTTAATGAGGGCCCCTGGATGCTCATCTAACCGTAATTAAATACCTAAAACCCCTGAGCTTCCGGGGGCTCAGCCCCTTGACCCCCTGCCGAGGCTCATGCCCTGGACCCCACGCCAATTTACACTCTACCTGATCGATAATACTCCACTTTGAAAAACGTTCCGTGGGACCTGCATGTAACGTGTAAGACTGGTGGTGATGCAGATTTTTTGTCTGCCCCCCCCCCCTTCCGAACTTTTTGTCTCATTACGTCACTGCCTCTGGAAAGTGAGCCCCCTGGAATGTTTCCCCCCCCCCCCCCCCAATCCCAAACTGCTTCCGGCGCGCCTGACTACAAAGATAGAAAAACACGGTCGTAATACAAAGATTAGACGATGACAAAAAGAAGTAAGAGAAATCGAGATATCAACTCAAAGGGAATTTCAATACCCCATCAATCAAGTACATGAATATTCCATCTAGAAATCATCACCAATGAGGAGCTCATGCAAGGCTAATATAGACGACTCAGAGAATAGAAGAAAACACCAGGAGAAATTGCCTGATATTCGGAGGACTGACGGAGGAGAAAGAGGAAGAAAATACCGAAGAACTTGTGAAAGCAGGTAAAATTAACGTTTAAAAATGTAAAAATTCCCTTTTTTTCCAAGGGGAGGGGGGGGGGGGGAGGGGCCACCCCCCCCTGGGTCCGCCACTGTTTGACCATTACTGAATATTTCTAGTTTCTTAGACCATATTAATTCGACGAATAATTACCCACTCTATATTGCACGGTCTAACATTTGACTTCTTAGTTTTGTTATTGTGCATGAATTCTCTTTTTTCTTAAAAAAAAAATGTATTTCAAAACAACGTGATAGTAAGACTTAAACTCTCTTGTTCATTTGGAATTTTTGAACAATCTGAATATTTTGAAAAAAAATATATAAAAAAATATTAAAAAATCTATGAAACAAATTCAGAAGTTACATACCAAAATATGAGATGTATGCAGGACTGCACATCAACAGAAATACACTTGTATTTCGATGTCATGGGCCCTTTAAGATATGCCGATCGAGTAACAAAATGACACTCGGCTACGTCTACTATAACAAAACATTATTACAAAAACATACTAGATAAGATATTAAAAAATACATATTCTGGTCAGGTGCCTCGCTGGCCGCATAGAATTGACAGCTGCTTGAATACCAGTCATTTCGAAATGTGGCTGCTACAGTCTCTTGTTTAGCCCCCCCCCCCCCCCCATATATGTTCAGATGTGGCACGGTAAATCGCCGCAAAAAAAAAGAGGGCCGCCGCGATTTTTTAAGCGTTTGCGCGTATTCAGTGAGCTCGGTGATATAAGATAGAGAATTGTGTAGTGTATCACACTTGACGTCATTATATTAGAAATAAAAAATTTAAAACGCCGCAGTTTGGCCGCGACATATCTGAACGAGTCTTAAACGTTCTTATTTTGTTATTTTTTTGCAGCATGTCATTTCTCTTTATGAAAACCTAAGGGAGCTGTTTCTGCTGCTTGTTGGCGAGTTTTCTATCAAT
Organism: Strongylocentrotus droebachiensis; assembly: GCA_035222895.1. NCBI lineage: Eukaryota > Metazoa > Echinodermata > Echinoidea > Camarodonta > Strongylocentrotidae > Strongylocentrotus > Strongylocentrotus droebachiensis. The sequence goes on along the minus strand of JAVYIG010001927.1, from coordinate 33,964 downwards.
AAAATCGTCCGATATCCCCCACCTATATTGCCATCACCGTCACCACCACCATCAATTAATATGCCCAACCAATCACTAACCATGAATGGGTCATCATTACTTACATGCCATGAAAAACACGGTTAATTGCAGGGCCAACATGAATCCGATTGTTCCATAGTTTGTCTCTAATTTATTGACGAGGGCCGGAACTAGAACACCAAACGCTTTCAAGAGTCCCTGTATCATGAAATTCACACCAAATTTGGAGACCCCTACCACATACCTCCAACTCTCCGATGATGTCCCGCCCGACATTTTCGTCGTTACCTTGGTCGTTTCCCCCGCCCGACGATGACAGCACCTTGCTGTAAATTAGAGGAATGCCAACTTTATACGTAGCGGTTCATGGCGTTTAATGCCTTTTCTTCATAGTCTTTACGAGCAAGTGTGTGTGTACACTCGATGACAATTGGCTTATTACTATGGGCAGGCACGTAGCCACGGTCTACATATTATTGAATACTTTACTGTACCATACTATTTCCTATTGGTACCTTAAAAAAAATGGATTGGAATTTATGTAAATTAGGAGGCGCTCATGCCTGAACGCTCACAGGAGTTTTCCACGTTGAGTACATGGCGTGAGACGCCATTGACCTTATTCGACGATAGATAGATAGATAGATAGATAATGGTTTTATTGAGAATAAAAGAGCAACAATGCATCGCGGCTTACAAGGCCGAATTGGGCAATGTTTTACAAATGTAAATTACAGTATATAAAAACATTCATATAAAATAACCTCAAATTAATGAACTAAACTTGAATGAGTAGATTGTTAAAAAAATAAAAATAACTTTAAAATACTTATTTCTTATTATTTGATCTCCCTAACTCATTTTATATATAAAGGAGATAAAGAGAAGTGAAGAAGAACATGATGATGGTGTAGAGTAAAGAAAGCAAAGAAAAGAGGATGGCAAGATTAAGAAGAGGATGAAGAGGAAGGAGAAGAGAAAACGTAGAAGAGAAGGAGAAAGAAGAAGAAGATTCAAGTAGGGATAGTAAGATGATAGACGGAGGGTAGCGCGAATAGTAACACTAGCATAATGTATCGATATCAAGCATTACACATTATACAAACTACTAATGATATAGGCGAAGTTATGAAGAAAATAAATACTTATATGAAAAATTGTACGATTAAAAAAAAAATATTCTAGGTGATAGCTACTCTAAGGAAAAGGTTATAACATTTCAACCAGACTATAACAAAGGAGAACCATTATAAGAAGCAAAAGCAGAAGGAGAAAGAGGGGAAAGAGGATTGAGAAGTAAGGATAAGGGTGAGATGAAGAAAGTAGAGGTGAGAAAGTAGAAGTGGTAGAGGAAGAGGAGACAACTGTAACATTGGCCATGGAAGATAATTTCAGTCATTTAAACAATTAAAAATAAATGGTTAAACACAGATTTTTAACTTCGGTACAGTAAAAGTAGACGATGAGCGAGCCTGACGCCGTTTAATTTTGCGCGCCGTTTTTAAACCCGTTCTTCGTTTTTTTCACGTTGTTTGTCATTTGGAATTTGTTTTTGATTGGTTTTGCTATCATGGCGAATGACGCCGGCGGTGTTGGAGACCATAATCCGCAATTTGTTAATTTCACGGCTGAAAATATATCGGATATAGTGAGGGAAGCCGTTGGAGGGGTAAAAAGTTACATTGACGAGGCTCTGGCTCAACAGAAAGAGAACACGAGTAAGTCAATTGAGACCTCTAAAGTTCAATTTAAATTTAAAGGCAACCGTGTGCAGTTTAATTTCAACATCTCCTTATTACATGCTTCGGTCGCGTGTTTACAGAAAGGAGAGATTGCAGGGGCGGATCTAGCTTTTTGCTAAGGGGGGGGTTTGACCAAAATAATGACGATGCGGAGCATCGTCCACGAGCCGCGAAGCGGCGAGCCGATTTTTTTTGGGGTGTTTATTTGAACCCCGTAAGTGATGTTTTCCTGGCATCTATAGGATTTCCCGACCAAATTTGCGAGTTTGTCATTCAAATTAATTTGTCTTGCGTTCAAATTCGACGGTTTTAGTGCAGTCAGGTATATCTCAGGTTTTTATTCCCTTTTCTAGTTTTCAAATCTATGGAATTTTCGTTAGAATCTACGTATGTTTCATTCAAATTAATGAAAAATGTGCTTCTTTCGCTATTTGGTCATTCGATTTGGCGCAACACGATTTTCTGACAACGCGACGGTGTACGTCTAGCATTCTAATTCATTTGTAGCATTCAAATTAGCACTTTGTGCACTTAAATTGATGGTCAATATACATTTATAGTTTATTAAACACTTTTTATAGCTCATTCTTTTTCTTTCAAGATTGTTTTTTCATGTGTATTTCTTCATATTTCATTTTCTTGCATTTATACACTTATACTTATTAGATTTATGTGATATTCATCAGCATTTAAGTTTGATTGTTAAGAAGAAAAAAACGACTTGCATCTACGGACCTGATGGTCTTAGTATATTTGTAAATGTTCATTTAAGGAAGTTGTTTGTTTTATGTTTCATCATAAATTTATCATAATTTCATCATAATTTCATTATGGAAGAAGAGTACAATATTGTGACTGGGGTAGGGACTAGAGTCAACAATTTGAACATGATTCATTATTTAGCCATGTCTTTAGCCATCGATCTGCTGGCGGGCAAGTAAACTATGAAACTCTTTAAGAAAAAAAGAGGGGTGTGCTGGGTATAAGAGACGATGTGAATTACTTTTGTAAAATTCAGAGTCTGTAGTAAAAAGGGGCGATTGAGGGTACCCCCACCTTTCCCGGGTATATGAACATGTCCGTGCAGAAATGCCATATCCCTTGATTTCGCCCCTTCTTTACTTTATGTCTGACTACACCCATCTGCATTGTCCTGAAAATAAATAAATGGAATAACAGCTTAGACCCCAATGGCAAATTATGCATTTTAACTGCATTATTTAAAAACTGTAAAAGTTTGTTGCAATTCTTCCCCCTAACATTCCTAACTTGAATAAAAATATCACGAATACGAATGACAGGTGTTAATTTGAATGATAAAAATTACGCTTCGACAAGTGAATATTAATTTGAATGCTAGTTGAGCAGTTTCTAAATTGAATGACAGATCTATGAAACCCTTCGACCAAAATCCTAAATTAAATATAAATACTGGAAAATTAAATGATAATTGGCATGGCAAAGCCGATCTGCGCTAACCTAAATGCAAAGTAAATGAATTCGAATGACAAACACGCGAATTTGGCCGGGAAATCCTATATTAACACAATGGAGACCATAAAAAGCAGTGCATGATAACGTCTTTTTAAATCAAGTAACAGTTAAATACACAGTTATATCCAGAGTTATCATGTGATTGGTTAAGTTACCAGATGAGTTGAATATCTTCTCACAATATTTGCATTTGAAAGGGTTTCTCTCCAGCGTGCGTTCTTTTTTCTTTCTTTTTTTCTTTCTTTTTTTTTTCTTTTTTTCCTTCTTTTTTTTTTTTTTTTGGGGGGGGGGGGCCGCCCAAGGGGGGGTTTAAACCCCCTAAACCCCCCCCGTAGATCCGCGCCTGGATTGCCTCGGCCACCTTAGAGTTGAGCAAGGTAGAAGAAGAGATAGCGAAGAGGAACAAGCTCATCCGTATCGCCGACAAGTCAGAGGATGGGTGGAAGGTCGTCGATGAGTATCTGTCCGAAGAGCTTGCCAGTGACTCCGACGACGAAAAGAAAATTAGAGCAGCTCAGAGCAGAGCGGCTTCGAAGCGGAGAAGGACGAAGGCGCCCAGAGGGAAGACGCCATACCAGAGGGTTAGGCGACCGATGGCTCCCGAGTCTCATCCTAATCCTGAGTCTGGTTCTTTTCGCCGCTATCTACCACAGGCTAGACCACAGCTTGGCCAAGCTGGTGGAGGTTTCCGACAGCCGAGAGGCACGGATTTGTGTTTTGCCTGTGGCAAGCCGGGCCACTGGCGTAGGAATTGCCAGTCAAACGTTGGAGGCAAGAGCAAGGATGGCTCCAGCTTCTAGTAGCACTTTGGACAAAGGTAGGAAACAGCTTGTCTTTTTTCGCACTTGGTGTGGATGATGTTTCTGGTTTGTGAGAACCAGAGTGTATACCTGGGAACATGATATTTATGTCAAATGTTCAGGTGTGAATGACATGTGGATTTGCATGGCTTAATTTGGTCGTTTTGTACCTTGCCTTTCCCAGGTGCACCCGCACAAGGGTATGTTACTACGGTGGTTGCCCTCATGTGGATTTTTACTAAATGTAATATGTGATATTTAGTGTTTGTGCAAACAAAAATGTTCCCTCATTTGATGGTATGAACTTTGATTTTTCTTGTAGCGTTTCCTGAGGGCAGCTACGTTGGTAGCTGAGTGTATTTGTGCGGTATTGTTCTGGATGTGGTGTACAGTTTAATGTGAATGAGGCATAGTGTTACACATTTCGCTTAATTTAAGCCCCGTTTGATTGTATTGCAGGAGGAGTCTTACGTCGGGACCTAAGGAGAGGGGGGATACCACATCGGGGGATGGTGGAGCGCGCAAAGCTACTGGAGGTGTGGATGAACGGTACGAAGCCGATTTCTATTTGTCTAATTTTTACGAGTATGAGCAAGGCTCAACAGAACCTATTGTTCGTGGCAGGATGAAGGCTAACATTGCCTTTTGGCGCGAGATTGGGGCCCCAGATGAAATATTTCGGGTGATCGATTCGGGATATAGAATTCCTTTTTTGTTTAAGCCGCCTCCGGCGGTTTTTAAGAATAATAAGTCAGCCAGAGACAATTCAGACTTCGTTACCGAGGCTGTTCTAGATTTAATGAGGAAAAATTTAGTTAGTGAACTTGTCAGTGTACCGGAGTATATTAACCCTCTCTCTGTATCAGTTCAAAGTTCTGGTAAGAAGCGATTGATTTTGGATTTGCGTTATATAAATGAACATGTTTGGAAACAGAAAGTACGCTTCGAGGATTGGGAAGTAGCGCTGGAATATTTTCAGCAAGGAGATTACATGTTTTCATTTGACCTTAAGTCAGGTTATCATCATATAGATATTTTTGAAGAGCACTGCAAGTACCTTTGCTTTAGTTGGGTATTAGATGGCAAAGTTAGATACTTTTCTTTTAGAGTATTGCCATTTGGCCTGTCGACGGCCCCATATATTTTTACTAAGACGATGAGGCCGTTGGTCAAATATTGGAGGAGCAAAGATGTGTTTGTTGTAGTTTTCTTAGATGATGGTTGGTTTCGGGCACCTTCCTTTTTGGAATGTGACCGGGTTGCTAAGCTGGTAAAATCGGATTTGCTCCTTGCGGGATTGGTCCCCAATGTGGAAAAATCAGTGTGGACTCCCACTCAGGAAATCGAGTGGTTGGGTCTGTCCTGGGATGCCAAGGAGGGTACTTTGAGGGCGAAACGGCGAAGGGTGGAGGATTTAATGTCATGCATTGAAAGTATTATTATAGATCTGCCATACTCTATACCCAGAAAATTAGCGTCCTTTGTGGGGAAAGTTATTTCACTTCTCCCTGTTGTGAGACACATGGTACAATTGAGAACTCGGTTCTCTAGCATGATTATAGCTGAGAGCAATCACTGGGACAGAAAATTGAGTTTGGCATCCCGGGACAAAGTGATAGAGGAATTGTTTTTCTGGAAAGAAAACGTTGAGAGGTTGAATCTAAGACATGTGTTTCGATACTCTTTACCGCAGGTGTTTATTTTTTCTGATGCCAGCCATGTCGGGTGCGGAGCCTGGTCGGCAGAGTGTGGAGGGATTGAGTTCCGTTATACCTGGTCCGAGGAGGAACAAGGTAAAAGCTCCACTTGGAGATAATTGAAAGCTGTTGCACTGGCAACTAGAGCGTTTGGTCATAGTCTGAAGGGCAAAATAGTCAAGGTGTTTACTGATAACACTGGGGTAGAGGCTATTTTGAGAAAGGGTAGAATGAAGGAAGAACTACAGCATATGGGCATTTGAGTAGTTGATTATTGTGCGGGGCAGGATATTGAGTTACAAGTTCAGTGGATCCCGCGTACCCTTAATGAAAGGGCGGACTGTCTCAGTAGGCAAGTCGATTGGGATGATTGGGGAGTTTCGATGGCATTTTTTAGGTACATGGATGGTATGTGGGGGCCACACTGTGGATAGTGTAGTATTTAGGAACTCAGAGACATAAAACTAGATACAATGAATTTAGAAGTTGAGATGATTTAATCTATTCCAAGATGTCCGATCATATCGTGATCATGTGTACATAAAGGGGATTGAGCCCTCGACGTTGACTGTTAGCACAGTCTTACAAACACAACATATTTCCCTTCTTTAAAGAGATGAATAATGTTATATAACTAAGTCCAGATATGAGTTCAAAAGTTTATGAGTCCAGAAAATAAAACTTGTTTATTAACAACAAGCCTGAAATTTTATTAACCTATATTGAGCAATTGTTTCATATGAGTCCAAAACTTAAACGTTCCAGTTTTTTAATTTCTATGCTCAATACTTGTCGGCTCTAAGGATTTAAGATCTGTAATCTCGTAGATATCCAGGTCGTCTCCTTAGACGCTGAGAACGACGAACAGTTCGCGGTTCTGCTCGCTGTTGCTCTTGATCTTCAGTGCTTGTAGGGAATGGAAAGGTGTCTTCCCAATCGCTTTCATTCATGTTGCCTGGCTTGCTCGCGATAAGGCGTCTGGTGTTCCATCGCGTTCCGTCATCTAGTACAAATGCATTCGAGCCGAGCTTCTTCACGATCTGTTTGGGTTTCGATACCCCCGAAGCTAGCTTGTGCTTGCGATTTGGACGCTTTACACGAACCCAGTCACCGATAGCGAATTTCGGTGTGATTGCTCGTCTGCGTTTGTCAGTGTACGCTTTCATGCTTTGCTGTTTCCTCTCAATCTCTCTCGCTTCAGCCTGTGAGCTTGCAGGCTCTGAAACCGGTGGTTTCAGGATGTTGAATGGCATACGGAGGTTCCGTCCCAACATCAACTCTGCTGGAGTCTTTCCGGTTAGCGAATGAGGTGTTGAGCGATACGTGCGTAGTAGGGTCTGGATGGCCTTATCGAAGGTCATTCCATCTGCGAGATTCGCTTTCAAGCTCTCCTTGATTACCCGGTTGAAACGCTCTACGCCGCCATTGCTTTGAGGGTTGTAGCGAGTTGTGAGGCGATGTTGAATTCCATTAACGGCTAGGAATTCTTCGAACTGTTCAGACGTGAACTGTGGTCCATTGTCCGTGGTGATAGATTCTGGAAGACCCCACTTGGTAAACATCTTCTCCAAGATGCTAATGACTGATGTCGTAGTGACTGAGCTTGTTGCTGCTATCTCAGGCCACTTGCTATGGAGGTCGTGTACAACCAACAAAAATCGCTGACTTTGAGGAGCGGCTTGGACTTCCCCAAAGATGTCGACTTGAAGTTGCTGCCATGGCTTCTTCGGCCATGGGGTCGGCTGCAGTGGTGCTGGCCGCGGTTGAGTTTTCTCGCTGAGAGTACACGCTTCACAAGATCTGACGAGATCTTCTACGCGTCGATCGATCGCTGGCCACCAGATTGCTTCGCGACATCGTTGCTTCATCTTCACCACACCTGGATGACTTTCATGTGCGGTTTGTAACACACGATGTTGAAGCGATTTCGGGATTACCGCTCGGGTGCCACGAGCGATACACGTGTCGTCGAAGATAGCTAGCTCATTGCGAACACGATGATATGGAACGAGGTCTTCGGAAATCTCTCTAGGCCATGCTGTTTGGAGATAATGACAGACCTTCTGTAGAGTTGCATCTGCGGCTGACTCTGTTTTCAGCTGCTCACGCGTCACAAGCTTTGCGGTCACGTGAGAGATCACCATAAGAACGTAGTCTTCGAGATGCGAATGCGACCGGACGTACACTGCCGTCGATCGTTTGCGATAACACTGCTCCGATAGCGAACGCTGACGCGTCTGTAGTCACGTACGTTTCAGCGCTTGGAGTGAAGTGAGCGAGAACTGGCGGCTCTGCGATTCTTCCTTTGAGCGTGTTGAATGCGGTCTCTTGTGCGTTGTGCCATTCCCAAAGCGCGTCCTTCCGGAGAAGCTTCTGCAGAGGTTCTGCGATTGCTGCGTATTGTGGCACGAATTTGCGGTAGAAGTTCGTTGTTCCCAAGAATGAGGCTAGCTCCTTCACATTCGTTGGGGCTTGGAGTGTTCGGATAGCTGCAACGTTGTCGAGTGTAGGCGTCAGACCATCTGCAGTGACATGATATCCCAGAAAATCAATGTCCGAAGCAGCGAACGTGCACTTGGCCTCGTTGAGCGTCAAGTTATGCTTGGCGAGGCGCGTCATGGCTTCTGCTTATCGTTGATCGTGCTGAGCCTTGTCCTCTACGAAGACTACCACATCATCAAGGAGATTCAACGTGCCCTCGATTCCAGCTAGAACTGAAGAAACGATTTTCTGGAATGCGCTAGGTGCTGAGTTCAGTCCATAGGGCATACGGCGATACTGAAACATGCCTATGTGTGTGTTGAATGCAGTGAGATGGCGGCTCTGCTCTGCTAGCGGAACCTGGAGATAGCTACGTCTCATGTCTAGTTTAGAGAAAACTTTAGCTCCGTGGAATGAAGCTGAAAGTTCATTCATAGTAGGAAGTGGATACTTATCCGGAATGATTGCCTTGTTGACTGCCCTCAAATCTACACAAAGTCTAAGATCTCCATTCTTACGGCGTGCGATGACCAGATTAGACACCCACGGGGATGAATCGATGCGCTCGATGATGCCATCGGATTCAAGCCTATGAAGTTCCTTTGAGACTTCATCCCTGACAGCTAACGGAAGTCGACGGAGACTCTGTGCAGTAGGTGGGACTGAGGAATCCACCCGTGGTGCATGGCAATATCCTTTGCATTTACCAAACTCGTTGAAAAGTGCAGCATAGCGTTCTCTATACGCATTGTCTATGAGTCGAATGCGTTCACCAGTGTGGTCGTTCATCTGAAATCCTAGGGCGTCGAACAGATTGACTCCCATAAGGCTCTCGCCCTTCGCTATGTAGAACGTAAAGCTGTCGAGATGTACATCCTTGTACCCGACAGGAAGCTCAACCGTGCCCAGAACGGAAATCAGTGTAGGTGGTTCACCATATGCTATGAGCTTGCTCGATGTCGATGACAGGCTACAATGTGAGAAATGTCGATGATACAGTTTATCACTAAGAATTGACACTTTGGCCCCCACATCAATCATCAAAGAGAGGTTATTACCAGCAATCTGCACTTCACATTCTTTGAACTGACCTGAATTTGCTGAAGAAATCCGGTCTGAGAGTGTGAACATGCTGCTTGCTATGTCGCCCTCTATTGGTTCATCAACGTGTCGAACTGAAGATGCACTTTTCTTGGTAGCTCTGCATACGCTAGAGAAATGGTTCATCATCGAGCACGAATTGCAACGTTTTCCAAACGCTGGACACGCTTTCGGAGGGTGTGTCTGTCCGCAGTTCGAACACGACTTCGAGTTAGCATGGTTAGAGCGAGCTTTGTTATGATATGGTCGTTTGATGTTCTGTACTGGAGTTGCCTGATGTGCAGTATGACTATGTCCTGTACTGGCACTCACAGTCACATCGTGTTGTTTGAGGAGCTTGGCGTCCAGCATTGCGGCTTCGATCTGGATCGCTAGATCGAGCGCCTTCTTAAGTGTCAGACCGTCATCCTCCATTAACAGACGTTCTCTAATACGGGGAATAGACGTCTTTTCGATTAGTTGATCTCTAACCAGTTCATCGTTTAAGGTGCCAAACTTGCACTTGGATGCCAGTTCGGTTATGGCTGCCACATATTGTTTTACTGGCTCCCCATGACCTTGTACTCTCTGTCGGAAACGATATCGTTCAATCATCACACTTGTTTTTGGCCCAAAATATTTCTCAAGTTCATCAACAGCTTTATCGTACGTACCGGTAGTAGACACTTCCAGCTGTCCGAAGATCCGCTGCCCCTCTGCGCCCAAACAGTGGATCAGGATTGCGCGGCGGCGGAGGTCGGGTATCTCCGCTGTGTCCAACCCGCTTGCAGTCAAATACGTTTTGAAGCTCAAAATCCATCGTGACCAAGGCACAGGAGGTTCTCCTGGGGTTGCTAGGAATGGGTTAGGTGCTACAAGACCTATTCCAGCCATTCTCGTCGCCAGATGTAGTATTTAGGAACTCAGAGACATAAAACTAGATACAATGAATTTAGAAGTTGAGATGATTTAATCTATTCCAAGATGTCCAATCATATCGTGATCATGTGTACATAAAGGGGATTGAGCCCTCGACGTTGACTGTTAGCACAGTCTTACAAACACAACAGATAGGTTTGCTGACGATTGTAATACCAAGTTACCAATCTTTAACTCTAAGTTTTTGTGCCCCAAAACATCTGTAGTTGATGCTTATTCGACATATTGGGAAGGCCACAATAATTGGCTTGTGCCTCCGGTTGAATTGGTTGGGCGGGCTGTTAAACATGTTAAAGCTTGTGGCGCTGTTCCTACCTTGGTAGTTCCAGCATGGCCGTCAGCCCCATTTTGGCCTTTGTTATTTTCAAAGTTAAGTATGTTCTCAAGCATGGTAAAGCAAGTTATGTTTTTGGATCCTACTTATATTTTTGTATAAGGGCGAAATAGAAACTCTGTTTTTGGTTCGGACCAGTATAAGAGTGGGATTCTTTGCGTTAGGTTGGGTTCTGAATAGGACGGTTTTCATAATTATGGATTAATGGTAAACATTATTATTGTTCTGTATGCTGGTGAGACCGCTATTATGCATGGCAGGGCTGGGACGGAGACTGTGTCACTGGAGGGCATGGTATATTTAATAAAATGCACTGGCATTGAAGTTTTGACAAGTTTGCGATTGTCTTAACTGAGATATTCTAAGCTCACTGGAGCTACAGAATGTGGTGTATGCACACTGGTGTTGTGGGACGACACAAGTGGTTTTACTTCCTCACTGGAGGTTGTTTCATATATGCATTTCCCCCCTCATTATATTATCCAGTTTGAAGATTCGCTGCTGAGGGTGCTGGATGCATCAAGGGCGGGAAGTACGGTGAAGAAGTACAGGCGAGCAGTCGATGCCCGGAGAAATGGTGTGACAGATACGGAGGGTCACAGTGCATGGATAGCCCGGAAGAAATAGCAAGGTACATCACATTTATGTTTAATGAAGGTGCGCCATATAGCAGAATAGAGACTGCGTTTTTTGCGTTAAAATGGCACTTTGATTGTTCTAATCGTTTTCTGGGTGACAGGAATCCGTGTGAGTTGAAGTTTTTGAGATTGTTGTTGGACGGGATGAAGAGAATTTTGGCACGTCCGGTAGTGAGGAAGGAACCGGTAACGCCGGATATACTTTTAAGAATGGTGACAAATCTTAATACCGACTGCATGAAGGATTTGAGAACATGCTCTATGTTTTTGGTCGCGTATGCAGGATTTCTTAGATTTGATGAAATGATTAACATTAGGATCATGGATGTTAAAGTATGTTCATCCCATATGAAGATATTTCTTGAAAGGAGTAAGACTGATCAGTTCAGAGAAGGGGCATGGGTGGTCATAGCTTCCACAGGGAAGGTAACCTGCCCAGTCCGTATGCTTAACAGGTATTTGAGCAGCGCAGGCATTGTGGATATGTCTTCGGAAGAGTTTGTTTTTAGACCCCTTTCTTTTTGTAAGTCGGTGCAAACGTATAAGTTGAGGAAGGGTAAATTGTCATACTCGAGATGTAGAGACATTTTTAAGGAAACCCTAGAGGCGATAGGGGAAAATTCTAAGTTGTTTGGGCTGCATAGCCTGCGCGCCGGGCGCGCGACAACGGCAGCAGAGATCGGTGTCCAAGATCGTCTGTTTAAGAGACATGGGAGGTGGGTTTCTGATTCATCAAAGGACAGGTATATCAAGGAATCCCTCAAGAACAAGATGTTTGTGTCATTGAATTTAGGGATATGACTTGTTTAGTTCCCTCGAATGTATTGTCGTTACTACCTGTGACTCGATGGATCTTTGGTGTTTAGGCACGTTTAGAAGTTTTATATACACACAATAGTCATGTTTGTAATATTGATATTCCCTATATAGGCAAATAAAAGAAACCTCTGTTGAAAGACGTTTGGTTGTTTATGTCGTATGGTTTTTTCCTATAACGGCCGATGATTTGTGGGGTGTTATGTTTGAGGGACCCCGAGAATGAAATTTGGAATTTACGCAGATTTGTGGGAGAAAAAGGATATAGATAAATTAATATTCTCACTCAATGTGTTATGATGGTAGGCCCCTTTTATAGTAAAGGTGTGTGTTTGGATATGGGTGTTGGTGGGATCAATGAGAGTTGTAGGACAGTTATGGTAAAGGCTAGTATATCTAGATTTAGTGCCTGCATGTGTAGGGGCAGAGAATATACAATTTTTGATCAAATTGATAAATTGTGACTTGTATTTGTGAAGCCTTGTATAGATTTCAGAGAGCTTTGTTCAGATGATGTTGCACGCAGTTTTCCCCGTTCTTTTACGATTTGACGTGGGGAGGCAAGAGCGTATAGTGCTCGTCGCTGAAGTTCGGTGCTCCCCAAAAGGTAATAAAGATTATATGTTTATTAACATAGTTCTAACACACGGCAGGTTAAATAGGAAAGTATTTATTTCCGTTTGAGCCTGCGAATTAGTAAATAATATTATTTCCTATTGGTACCTAAAGTGTGTTGGAATTTATGTAAATTAGGAGGCGCTCATGCCTGAGCGCTCACATGAGTTTTCCACGTTGAGTACGTGGCGTGAGACGCCATTGACCTTATTCGACGATGAGCGAGCTAGACGCCGTTTAAAAAATAAACAAATAATACTTTTGTAACATAGGGATGGGTGAGTTCAGAGGTTTTGTTTCAGTTCTGTCAATGTGGTGGAGGTTGATAGACGTGAATTTTACGTTTTTCAATATGTTTTTAATGTATTGATGTTGTCTTTGGTTACTTTACGGTGTCAATGTCGACACGTATTTACTTTTGTAATAAATTGGACATCACAGACATGATTCATGAATTCGATTTGTTTATTTTATTATGTGTTTGTTCACTTGGAGCGTGACGCGCCGGTGATGCGGTGCATGAGGTGACATGATACCCGTTGATGTATATAATCATATTATGATGGATATAATGTGTGTACATACATAGTCGTTTGCATGTAATATTAATAACATAGTTTTCTTGATTAGAACACAGGTGTTGACAGGGATTACTCCCCCGGATGCCTACCTGGACTCTGGTAAGTCCTCCGGTATTCAACATGTCATGCAAAGACATGTTTCGTTCGCGCGTCTAGTGCTCGTCGCTGAAGTTGGGTGCTCCCCAAAAGGTAATAAAGATTATATGTTTATTAACATAGTTCTAACACACGGCAGGTTAAATAGGAAAGTATTTATTTCCGTTTGAGCCTGCGAATTAGTAAATAATGATGGTTCATGTCTACTACCTCGTTCAATAACCTCGTTTAATGACCTCAATATTTTAAAGTGACTATCGTGTCATTTCTTTGGTACAAGGGGAGGGGGGGGGGGGGGGGTTACAATCGGGCCAAAAATTTCGCAATGACTCAGCCAGCCGCTGAATAATAGATTGTGAGAAGCTTACGAAAGTGACCGAGAAATCCTATATTAACATCCGAGATGTGAAAGAGAGAATATTATTGTAATGAACGTGTGAATAAATCGATAGTCAATACCAGGTAGAATAACACGCAGATCAAATAGAAATAGTATCAGAAATAAAAACTCTTGGTCGATTATCAACTTTGTATAGACCTACTTAAAGGTAATGGATCGTCAGGTTCCATGTGCAGAAGGCCATAATTCGCTGACACCAGACTTGGTGGAAATACCACTTATGGGAGTACAAATCTGCACACAGTAAACCCGTAGGTTGATCGCAAATTATCCCCTAGTCTCTCGGCGAGTCTTCGGGTGAGGGAAAAGCAAATCATTATATAAGGTCTAACGGTCATAAAACTGAAGGCTAACCCTGGTGATTGACAACACTTGTTATTGGGTGAACACCCGAGTGATGTCGAATTCCCCATGAGAGCTGACTTCTATGTGTCTTTAAGATATGCCGATCGAGTAACAAAATGACACTCTAGTGACTCTACGTCTACTAATAACAAAACATTATTACAAAAACATACTAGATAAGATATTAAAAAATACATATTCTGGTCAGGTGCCTCGCTGGCCGCATAGAATTGACAGTTGCTTGAATACCAGTCATTTCGAAATGTGGCTGCTACAGTCCCTTGTTTAGCCCCCCCCCCCATATATGTTCAGATGTGGCACGGTAAATCGCCGCAAAAAAAAAGAGGGCCGCCGCGATTTTTTAAGCGTTTGCGCGTATTCAGTGAGCTCGGTGATATAAGATACAGAATTGTGTAGTGTATCACACTTGACGTCATTATATTAGAAATTAAAAATTAAAAACGCCGCAGTTTTACCGCGACATATCTGAACGAGTCTTAAACGTTGTTATTTTGTCATTTATTTTCAGCATGTCATTTCTCTTTATGAAAACCTAAGGGAGCTGTTTCTGGTGATTGTTGGCTAGTTTTCTAGCAATAAAATCGTCCGATATCCCCCACCTATATTCCCATCACCGTCACCACCACCATCAATTAATATGCCCAACCAATCACTAACCATGAATGGGTCATCAGTACTTACATGCCATGAAAAAAACAGGTTAATTGCAGGGCCAACATGAATCCGATTGTTCCATAGTTTGTCTCTAATTTATTGACGAGGGCCGGAACTAGAACACCAAACGCTTTCAAGAGTCCCTGTATCATGAAATTCACACCAAATTTGGAGACCCCTACCACATACCTCCAACTCTCCGATGATGTCCCGCCCGACATTTTCGTCGTTACCTTGGTCGTTTCCCCCCGCCCGATGATGACAGCACCTTGCTGTAAATTAGAGGAATGCCAACTTTATACGTAGCGGTTCATGGCGTTTAATGCCTTTTCTTCATAGTCTTTACGAGTGTGTGTGTACACTCGATGACAAGTGGCTTATTACTATAGGCATGCACGTAGCCACGGGGGGGGGGGGGGGAGCACAGGGGGCAAGTGCCCCCCAAAATTTCCAAGATCTGTTGAACTTTTTTTGACCTCGATCGATTACATGTATGTGCCCCCCCCCCCCCCCCCCCCCCAACATCAAACTATTGCTACGGGCCTGACTATGAGCGGCCAAAACTGTCATAATCAACGTCACTTTTCCAAGCAAACGAAGGACGTTCATATTGCTCCGGTTGTCTCATTTTCGCTCGCTGAAACATTGCCAGCACCTGTACCTCCTGGACGGATCATCGCCCATTCCCACCGGTGATAACGCTTGAAGTGGGCTCCCGCGCGCGGCGGGCATTTTACACATCCAAGAGCGATACGGCTCACTATACGTTACGTACTAAAATGCTGTATTGTCTGACCGTTCATGAATATTCATGTTTTTGCTTACCTCGCCAAAATGCTTGCCTATACTAAATGGAAAAATTACGGTGGGGGTTGGCTGAAATGGACATAATGAACCAATCAGAACTGATCTATCATAATTCATGCTTGTTATCCTTCGTGTGCTTGACCTATAACCTTACAATCGCGTGGTAAATTGCGTCCAAAGTTCGACTTGTTTCACATGTGTTATATAGACAATGGCGAGCTAGCGACTTTTGACCAAATTACGGTGGGTGAACTTTCAAAAGTCAATGGGACATGAGGGTTCCAATGAAAGAGCTAGTGTCAACGTACGTCGGGGTGGATGTGCTTTTCGTTTAAACAAAAATGAATTTTTAACGATTTTGGGGGGGTAAAAGTCCATAGGCTTACATGTTAGGCTGCTGGACTCTGACGATAGGGGGCGTTGTACAATGAGACTATTCGGAGCCATATGACAAAGTAAAAACTGTTCATTTTGTGATAAAGATGAAGAAACATACCGACATGCTTTCTTTGAATGTAAACAAATAAAATATGCGTGGTATGAAAATGGGAACGCTTTAAATATTCCAATAATAAAAAAAAAACTGACACGGAAAAAAGTACATTTAGGGATAGCCTCAATCATACAAATAGTGGTTTTGAAAAATTAGTGAATCATGTTATTCTGCTGATCAAGTTTATGATTTATCGCAGTCGGGAAAAGAGAATAGCACCCTCTACGACATGAATAAAAAAGCTTTTAGAAAGTCAAAGTCAAGAATATAAATTGGCAATCGATCATAACTCCATAGGAATCCATCATCGTAAGTGGGAAAATTAAAAAATATAATATAATAATAAAAACGTTATTTATAAAGCGCTTAAATATAGTCTTTTTAAGCTTTGATATATTAAATTCATAAAGTGTTTTTTTAAATAAGGAAGAAGGAAGGAAAAGTTTATTGGACGCCACTAAGCTCTCTCTTTTCTTTTCTTTTGTTTTTGTTTGTGTTTGTACTTTTTCTTTTTCTTTAACTGTTCGTTTGTGTTTTGTCTGTCTTTTACATAGGGTCCAATTCATGGGCGTTAGATGCTAAAGGTGTTTATTTTCTTATGTTGATTCAATATGTTAATTTGAAGTGATTACTTTAAAATACACTAAAATATTTTTTTTTCCTTCTTCATACGAGATGAATGTAATCAGGGAGGTGAAAGAAAGGAGGCGAAACTCTTGTAACTTATTCAAACGCATTCGTGAGTTCTAAAGCGTAACAATTGGATGTGTAACATTCCACTTGGCTTTGAAGTTCCATGCTCCGAACCGTGCTTCCACTGCGGGGACTTTCGGAAGCCAGGCACCAGTTTTACATTTATTACACAATATTAAATAACCGGCAAAATTTCAGTGTATTAAAATCAAGAACTTTTTATGGGGATTGTATTGGGAGTAGCACATCAAACAAATTTTCAAATTTAGTACTCCTTCCTATAATTTGCGTGCCAGAGTTGGTAAAAGAAAAATTACATCCTAAAAAAAACTCAATATTGTAGGATAATGCGCTAATTTGTGCATGTTTTAATGTCCCGTTATTTAATCCATGATTTACAATCTTCAATAACATTAAGTTTGTTAATGCGTGTTTTGCGTGTTTTTTGTATTTTTGAAGTTAACAAAAGGATGAAATTACACAAGTTTGTGTTCGCTTGTTCTACTCTTTACACATTCAACAATGGATGAGAAATCATTGAAAGCACAGCGAACTGTTGCTGTGATTTTTTGATGTAGGAATTCTAAATCCTGAAATTTCATGCGCTCTTTTATCTCACCACCTGGTCAACAGTTGCAGATTAGCGCATAACTTTCCGGCGGCTTGGAGCATGGGGTCACAGGAGAGCGACGTGATTCCAGTCCTTCTCTATCACGTCCCTGATTTAATGTACTTTCAATTATACTATGTAATTATCAGGTTTTGTTGTATGTTTATCAAGTATTTATTTAAAACACTAGTGAATAATGGGGGGAAAATAAAGAGTAATTTTTTTTCGAGTTAAATTATGAAAAGTGTGAATTTTGATCAACTATTTATATAAAAATCAATAATTATGAATAAACAATATTCAGAAAATAGTATTAATTCTTCAAAGTTCATAAAAGATTTTGTGAAATGTCAGGCACGCAATATGATACAAATCATATAACCTGGGCAAAAACTTGGGGAAATCAAGTTTAGGGGGATTAAAAGGGAAATTAATGGGATTAAACTATATAAAGAAATTGATAAATAGTGAGGACATGACGTCACAAACTGATAACCACATTGGCAATTTGTGTTGTGATTCTCATTGTTCCATAGTTTAACATACTTTTTCAAAAATTCATAACTTTCTTATTGGTTATCCGAATTTTGCTCAAACTTTTTTTGATTGGTTTGTCTGATTTTCCTGCTTCTATTGATAGTAAATTATCTTTGGAGTGGACTTGTCCTTTAAGATTACACATTGTGGGATAAAAGGGAATGCTCTTTCATTCAATATTTCGTCGCTCTCACCACGAACCGTCCTCTCGAGCAAAATTTGCTATTTTTTAAATTTTAATTTGTTTTCATTTTTTGCATGTACTCATGGTTACCAACATCCTCTAAAAATGTCAGAGCGTGAATATGCTTGGTTACGTAATACCGTAATCATCACAAAGCGTCCGCTCAGCGAATATAGGATTTGTCTGCACCACGAACCGTCCTCTGTTGCGCGCAAGTACCAGAGCCTTCCACTCTGTTTACAAACCAATTGTATAAAAAATACTCCAACTTAAGAAAATATAAACACACTGAAAACTTTTAAGACCTTACCATCGCTCTGATGCTGGTCAAGAAAAGACGGAGGGATCCCCAGTGAGATCAAAACCAGGGGCAATGTTTTATGAAACCGTCCTAAGGACAAGTTTGCTGGCATCCCATTAAAACGCGTGTATTCAAATCACACTCGTTTCAATGGGATTTCGGCAAACTTGGATATACGACAGTTTTGTGAACAGTTTTGTGACCTTGGTTGAGAAACCGAGAAGACATGTTTCATGTGAATTTGAGAGGAAAGACGACACGAGTTTCGTTCAAATTTGAAATTTTCCGTAATGGCTAGTATGGCCGTAGTTGGGAAACCCTACAATAAGATCATGTTCAATGCGAAAGATGACAGGGGAAATTTCAAATTTTCCTTCAAACTTTAAAATGTGACTGAAGTATAAAACAAGTATTAACATTTTTAATCAAGTTGCTTAACATTTTAATCAACCACAGATTACTATATGAATCTCTCAACTGTTGGTTAAACTTTAACCAACGGCCTGTTGATTACAATTTAAACTGTGGTTGATTACATTTTTTAATCGTTTACTGGTTTTAAAAAATTGCTCCATGTTGGTTAAAATGGTGTTGATTAAACTTTAACGTTTTGTTGATTAAAACTTTAACCTTTTGTTGGTTATGTATCATTTGTTCGGGGCTGATTCACATGATGTTAGTTAAACTTACATAGGTCGTTGGTTAAAATTGTAACCATTGTAGGTTAATTCTGTTTTGATTCACACGATGTTGGTTAAACTTTAGTGGGTTGTTGGTTACAGTTATAACCACTGTTGTTTAAAATTATGGGGGTTTGGAGGTCTTATCCTCGCGTTTGCAGATAATCATCATCAATTCTAAGATTGTAAGGAAGAAGTGAAATAAGGTTCTTGCTCAAATCAAAAACGATTTGTGTCCCGTAGGCTGTACGTAGCTCAACCACTAAGTAACTTTTTAATTGCACCATTATGTGAGCATTGCACCATGCACCTGGCTCTCGTGTAGCACACACACACACTCATCAGTCTGCAAGAATATTCAACTGTGAAGGAGGCAGACCCAAAGAAGGAGAAGTGTACTACGGATCACCTACCTATATTGCATGCATGAATGATGACTATCTTATTACAACCATTTTTTAAAATCTAATTGTTTAAAATAATTATTAAAAAATTAGTTATCATCATAAAGTTAAACGTCTTTAATATGCATGCAATTTGGGTAGGTCATCCGTTACACTAACTGGTTGAGCTACAACCTACTGGCCCGGGACACAAAACGTTTTTAATTAATAGTAAAGAGTCCTGATGGGCAAAGCCAGGAGAAAAATGATACTTATGCATTTCCCCCGATCTTTTGTACAATCAAATTATGTTAATAACTTGATTTATTTTTCAATGATAGAGCCAATGAGATTATACCAAATATGGGAATAAAGTATACGAATATATTCAAATGAAAATTTATTGCGTGGTAAAGAAGTTGTAAAGATATTTGATCTAAGATATTCATTAACAACATTCAATATAATAACTACAACATTACGAAAGTTAACATCAAAAGAACTCGCGACTATTCGTTCAAGTAATCAACGCTGGGTTCGTCTATTCTCTCATAAATATACCTTTTCTAAAATAGTTAGTCTGATTTTACCTCAATTATCACACTTCAAGTACTGATAAGCCGAAGTATACATAATTATTCATGAGCCTTTTGTCTCTTTTATCTCTTATTGTTAGATAGGGAAATACATCATTGAAATAATGCTAGATGAAACATTATTTGTAAAGGATTTATTTTTAAGACGTCTCTTAAATAGCCCATATTGTGCAAGTACACACATGTATAACATACGGATTGACCTAATAATAACGGTTTCAATGTTATGGGGTTCAGTTGATGTGAAGTGTGGTGTCCGAATCCAGCATCTTGAAATGACTTTATTTCGATGGTTAAAACATCATACAGTAATTATATTTCCTTCATAATTATCAATCAGTCAGAATAACTTATAAACGGTTTATTCAAAACGCAAATTGCACGACTAGTACTCAACATTATAATAAAAGTAGACCTACTATTAGTACAGTTTCATTTTACAATCTTTTTCAGTAACAGTCAATTTATACATCATGCTTGTATTTAAACATGACATATCTATGAATATTCATAAGTACAAAGATAAATCAAAGTTTACAACCCAGTCGAGAAACTACACAGTACTGTTGTGATGCTAGAGACGACTCTATACTTTCATACTGTAAATACCTGTACATGATATAAATTAACGAAATTAAAGCTCAAGATAGAACAGTAAATATCATGACCATTATTTCGTGATCATTTAGCTATTCTACCCTTATGGCATAAACATAATTTTGAATTCTTCTGTAGAAAAAAGTCTAGTACTTCAATGATAGAGTAGAAAATAAGAACGGATAGGGCTGATGTAGACATATTGGTTGGTTGTTACCTGACTGCTAGGAAAGTATGTGTATGCTTGTAAGTAAAAAAATCAGGGGACCGGGGGCTTTAACTCCTCTCCGAGGGACTTGGCAATTAGGATTAATGCCTTACCAAAAACGCACTAGCGTATCAACTTGCATGGTTTCGAACCCAGGACCTCCCGGTTATTAGACCACTGCTCTAACACTGAGCCACCACGCCTCCATCATAATTATATTTGATTCTTTAACATCTAAATACAGCATTGACCTGTAGACAACAAGGACTAATTAATATGACTTGATAAAACAATGATAATGTAGTAGATTTAATAGCTAAAAGAGGTCAAAATAATGTATACATTCAAACACCATCACATTAAAATTTGCTAGGGCTGTTGTCATTTTAATGTCACATAGCAATAACAAATGAAAGGTATTCAAAACAGATCAGTTACAAAACATGCACTAAGAAATTAATATTTCTGACAATATAAGAAAAACCATCATAAATATATCTTATGAAGAATATCTTGAGCAATAATTGCCTAAGAATTCATAAAGTAAGGCTGACAATTCAAAAATTCGAAATTTCAAATTATCCTCTATTTTTCAAAATTGATGACTTCGACTAGTTGCTGAACAGCTGCAGAACTTATCTTAAATTATTATCATTTTTTAAAACCGTGTTTTAAATAAATGAATAAATCAATTGATCGAACACAACTGTTAGGTCCTATAACCGGACACTGGCGTTAAATATTGAAACATCTATAGACTATTGTTACTAAATCTCCTGTAAATTCATTCCACAATCTATTCGACGTTCTGTGCTTGGCAATAACAATGAACTTTACGCCACATTATTTTGGAGAAAAAACAGTGTTGTGTCCTTGTTATCCCCTAAAATATTGTCACGAGAAAATTCGAATCTCTGAATCCATTATTCTTAACTGATGTCTAAATCAGGTTCATGGTATCATCACAAAAAGTAGCTTTTTGTTTTCAAATGAAGTGCAACAAATCTATAAATGTCTTTTTGATAACTTAGAAATTGGTTCACGCTCTCTAATTTATGCCCATTCCTTGTTTAGGGTTCCATGATTATTCCATGGCTATTCTAGTAATAAGAACAGCTGTGTAAATGGAAACGTCTCCTGTCTTTGATAAACCCAATTCCCCGAGGTTTTAGGTACCCAAAGGCACATTTGTCAAAGATTCACACGTTTCCAAACAACAGCAACTCTCAAGTTCTCTGGTTACATATTTTGAGGCATGCAATTTACTAGTTAACGAAAAATGTTTTTCTTATTTCTATTGCTCACTCGGCAAAACAATCATTCCATTAGACAAATTATCAATTTAAAGGATATGACATATAAATATCTAAGTAAAAGACTTAGGCATGAGTCAAACTTGCAGTTCTATTCAATATTGAACTAAATACTATAACTTATGCAGTTATCAATTCCCTTCCATAGTCTTCATGATAAAGTCTAGATTGCTAACGGTACCCGTAAAGATGTTTGGCCTATATGGCCCACCGCATGATTCTCCTGCCGACACCAACCCGATGGAATACCAGGTACCATTGATGTCAGACACCAGGGGTCCTCCGCTATCACCCTGCAATACAGAAGGGCCGACATAATTAAAGAAATTATTGTATGAATAACATTTTAGGGTGCACGGTCACATGTTTGAGCTAAGCATTACACCGACCATGGTACAGAAATGACAAATAATGGGAGATAAAACACAAAACGGCACATTGTAAAGATCACATGATCATTTTATTATGCTCACTGTGAGATTGGTGATACGTTCAAGGTAGCATTTAACTCTCCTAATGTCTTGCTTTAAATCTGTATTCAGAATTTCCGAGCACTCGGCTCTTCAGTGTGGCAAAATAGCGTCTCGATGACGTCACGCTGTATATTAACACCATCGTAACCCTAATTTCAAACATTTCACATATTTTTCCGTTTTCGTGGACCAAACTTGAACAATTTGCCTTGCTGATTTTATTGAATCATCTCTCTAAGTAGCAAATGGTATGTAATGAGGAAATAAGATACGCAACAGACTACTTTTCACAATAAAATACAGAATCCGACTTACAAAACAGGTACTGATATATCCATTTGAGTATCCTGCGCAAACCACACTGTCCAACAGCTCTAGTGAGTAGTGGTTCCTGCAGTACTCCAGGGGAACTTTCGGCAGACGGATCTCCTGTAGGTCTGGTGGACTATCACCTAAAATCCAGCATAAGATTATATGGATATTATGGGTCCTCCGTTCCATTGGACTCACGTTGGTCCAGTGATGTTTTATTGGACTATATGGGATATGCGGTCTTTATTGGGCCAACTTGGGAAACATGACAATGTGACGTTCCAGTTCCCGTTGGTCTTGCGTCACATTAGGGTTATATCCGTCGCACACAAGGTGTAATTTTCCGACGTAGGATGCTGTGTGTTTGACGCGTCATTTGAGAATGACATCGTTAAAAAAAGTAAAACGCAAAATGAGCAGTACAACATTGCTTTGAATTACATTACTTGGGTCAGTGCCCTCACAGGCTTGATTATAGATAAAGATGAGTTCTGGGGTTTTTTTTAAAGGAAAATTAATTCTCACAGAATCAACTGAATATTACACTGAATGTTTAAGATTACAAATAAATGTCATTTGCCAAACAATTTTGACGGAAAATGTATACTGGCTGAGTAATGAGCAAGTTGGTAGCCCCGACACCATTAATATTTTGTGTAGTCCCATATACATCTTCCTGTATACAGTACTTGTTACTTTACCAGGACTGGGCCAAATTTATTATGATTTTGATGACTCCAGAACTTTGCAGTACACACCACTACTTATACGCTACATCAGTACATGATCAACTTTTTCTGATCCATTCCACACCTTTTCTTTCACAATGCAATCGGATGACCAGAACTCATCTTTATCTTTGATGCGGGTAATAACACAACGGAAATGACGCCTCGTGTGCAACGGGCGGCATTTGAATTGCATTATGACCTGCGCTACTTAGGCGAATCAAAGTTGAAAAAGATAACAGGCCGAGAAAATAATTTAGGCTACTTACTGCTCTCTACGATGGATCCCCAGCCAGTGGCTGTGACGTAAGTACCGTCAGCAATGACGTAATCCATCGGCGGTAGACAAGCCGGTTGGACATAGTTATTAAGGGTAGCCGGTTCCTTCAGTTTGATCATACCGAGATCATTCTGGTGAGCCGGATCACCGCTGTAGTTTGGATGGATCCAGATCCGTTCAATCGGAATGGTCTGTCCGTCTTCCCTGCCGGTTTTCCAGTTAGTGATACCGAGATAGACTTTCCCATCACGCAATCCGACCCTGGAAGGGAGATCAATAATTATTTCATTTTACTTAAAACATGAACAATTGCATATGGATTATTATATACCTCACTTAAGAAATCCAGCCATCTGATTGGTCGAAATTGCATTCATAAACTTTAGCTATTTCCGTAAAAGTCCCAGTAACCATGGTTAAAATAGTTCTAAAATCCCAGTAACCATGGTTACCGGGAAATAGTTCAGTCTCCATGGTTACCCATAGGTTTTACATGTTAAAAAATATAGCTGAGCGATCGAGGATACCGTACGTGTGCGAAGAATTGCTCGTTATTTTCATACAAGACAAGACAATTCCAAACAAGACAAAAATGGCTAAAGAAAATCTCCCAAGATTTCAACTTATCAAATGCAAGACTCGCTGACAGCAAGAACAACAAAAAGGGTACGTGAAATTATCCATAAACATGTTCGTTTAGTTGCTGAAAATGAGTACCAGCATAGACGTAGACGAAAATAGATCTAGTAGTCTACTAGTAGTCAGGGTGTCTGATCGCGCACCCGATGCTGTGTACTAAAATTATTCCCTTAGAGATTGTACGCAATGCAGTCTCTATGCAGTCTACGTGCATTGCTTGACCATGCAAAAAAAGTCTTTTTTTTCTTTCAATTCGAGATCCAAACCTTTATCTGTTGTGATCCTGAAGGTGATACTCAATAAGTGAGGTGTCATATGAAGAGGCAGGTTCTTCTCCTATTTCCCCACAGGGCCGGCCCACCCCCAAAATTGTAAAAAATATCGCTTGCTTAGACTAGAATCTAGATCTAGTCTACTCTCAAAGATACACTCATAAAAAACAACCGTGCAGATAAACTAGAGAAAGGCCAAGGTGGTGTCATTAGTTGACTCTTTTGTTTTCGACATATAAAAGTATTAATGACTGCTTTAATATTCGAGAAATAGTTGTTTTTATACGCTCAAGGGAAGGTTACAATTGGGCTATTGCCCTCGGCACGCCTCGGGCAATAGCAATTCTAACCTTCCCTTGAGCGTATAAAAACAACTATTTCTCTCAAAGCAGTCATTAATACTATAATATTCAATACAATTGGAATTAGATTCCTTATGTAAACTTAACATACTGATATAATAGTTACGATAGGCATATTTCGTGTTCAACAAGAAGACTGCAATCAACAACATTGACAGATCGTTGTAAACATTTCAGAAGGATACCATAAAATAGTTTGTGATGAAGGTATCTACAGGGGTGTTTTGGTTTCACTTTTGTAGGCGACCCCAACAAAATTGGACCCGTTTTTTCATTCTTTTAAGGAAGCTTTGCAAAAAGCTTATCGCAGAATTCGATCTAATTCTCACTTCCCATACACGACAGTACGTGGCAGTTTGATTTTAGGCGGGTTGATTTCAGGGTCAGGGTTAGAGTGGGACTTCAGGATAAGTTAAAAGGTAGGGTTAATGTTATAGGTATAGCGTTTGGTCCAGGTATGAAGCTAGACATTCAGCCAGCGTTTATAGCAATAATGTCAGAACACGACGTGGAAGAACCTTAGAAGGGGGATTCCGTGAAATTGTCACGTACCACATTATGTCTTTTCCCCATTATTTCATACGAGAAAAAACAATCTAGATAGGACCATATAATTATGTTAGTGATACCTGATTGAACCATTTAAATTATAATCCTTATAAGCATGTTTTCATTATTTTTTAAATGACATAGATGGACGTCATAATGTCATCCGGGACCCAAATGCACGAAGCGCCTATAATTATATTCATGAATTACGTACACACAGTGAGCTGCAGTCAGGACCCATTTCCTGTTGATTAAGGTACCACCGCAATAGGGTGTGGTCTTGGTACGGATCAGCCCAGCCTGCCAGGGCCATTTACCCCGTGTCGTCACTGCAGCCCCCATGATGATATTGGCATCCATGATGGGACGGTCACCGCAATCTAAAATAAATTCATTCAAGTCATTCAGATGAATTCGATTCATATTTGGTTTTATTGAGCTTATAAACATGTAGTTAATGTAGAGTCTAATGAAATGTTTTTAAAATGTAGCTGAAACGGTTTATCATAAAAAGATGCATTGGCATTAAAATAATCTTAACTTGTAAACTACTGAAGATAGATGATGTTTATTATTACAGTATTACAGTGTGAGAATGTTGCACATAGCAGATAAGAAATAGATACTAATTGCATTTCCCAAAATTATTTATATTATGAAACCCCAAACGAGAAATGAAGCAAAGAGAGAGAAAGAAAGAGAGAGAGAGAGAGAGAGGATACAAATGTAAGATGACGAAACAATATCTTACGGCAATTGTCTTCATCGGATCCGTCAATGCAGTCTCTGCGACCATCGCAAACAAAACGATCCGTCGGTCCAAAACCGTCACAACTGTCTGAAAATTAGATGTAAAAAATAGAACATAACAGGAAACATATAAATGCTGTTATGCCTGTTTCCAGAGGCCAACAGGGCCTCGAGATTTTTTCAACTTCCATTATTCAACCTAATCATGATCATTGTTGGTTCAATATAGTTCAGATAATTTGTTTTGTATTCCAAATTATTTCGTCCTGAATGGTAGAACCCTTGACATTACATTGAATGTGAAAATTAATAGTGTCTTTGCTTTTTACCCACAGATGCTTCAAACGCCCAAGTTCGTTTCAGTAATTATAGATTTCAGACACATTACAACTATGTTGCAACATCATTTCAAATCTTTGGACGCTCTTTTCTTGAACAGCTGCCTAACTTTAGATCAGGCTACTTTAAATCCCGCCGAAATGAGTAGATTTAGTTCACCATTTATGGAGTCCACATAATCACCCGTTATATTAACTCTGTAATAATCACTTTGATAAACGAAAACACGAGAGCTTGTAACCATAGTTTTTCTTTCTCATTTTGTGTCTAGCGACCAAATTAATTTCGTCCATTTATCTGTTCCATACAGCATAGTTACAGTTATTTGTACGCATCTGTTATGGTTGACGCAATATTTTGCCTTTCATAAATAAGTGAACTAAGTTAAGCCATGCAGGTTTTATAGTAACCTGGGTCATTCGTCACTAGGAGGCATTTTAACTAGCTTTTTCTACTGCCCGTTTTGAAAGACGTTATATGTGGATTCTGGTATAGGCAGTGCAGTAAATTTGATTGTGAATACTTTGGCTCCAAGCACTTTAGGGATCACAAATAAATGGAATTTTTATTTTGGCTTACTTGTTATGTCTGCAGGATCGCAGTTGTCTTCATCTTCACCATCATCACAATCTTTTATGACGTCACAGCGGTATTCTTGCTTGATGCAGTCTCCATCGTTACACGCAAAACCAGAATCTTCGCATATTACTGTGTTTGAAGAAGAAAACAAATTACAGGAAATAACATCATTTTATATACTCCTTTCCTGTTCATTTTAATAAAATAAAATGTCAATTGTTACTAAATTAAACAAAATGTTGAACAAACGGAAGCATAGTTACATAACTATAACCAGGAGCGGATCCATGGTGTGGAAAGGAGGGGGGTGGACAACTTTAACGAATTACTCACTTAAAGGACATGTTGTTTTTAACTTCAGACATGGCATCAGAGTTTCAAAAGAGCGGGATAGTCAAGGGCCTCATAAATCCACCATTGCATATTTCAGTGTCTGAAACATATTCAGTCAATAATGCACATTTGGCAAAAGATTTTTTCAGGGCATTTGACCCTTGTGGCGCTCGTGTTGCTCGAACATTATACATCGCCATGAAGAAACAAAAAATTTGGCTGGAAGCAAATATCTGACATGATAGAAGAAAAGTCATCGGTATCAAATGGTAAGATACTGTAGCAAAACTGACTTTTCATCGAAAATATTTTTTTACCACGATTTCAAAATAAAATCAACTCAAGGGCAATTTCCATATCCGTTTGGACATCCATTGAAAATTATGTATAGATAATGCAATATTATTGATATCGGGTTATGTTGAGTTTTCAGAGGGCGTTGTGATCGGGCTTTCCCCCTTTCTTATGCACTGTACCTGGTGTCTTTGTAGTTTTCATCGACGTAGGTTCAGATGTCATGACTCCGTGCATCATCGTCGAAGGCGTCGTCAACTTATTCCAGGGCATATTTGTCGGCTCCGTCGTCATGACGGCACAACCTGTGAGATTGACTGCGCATGTGCCGTCTGGACATGTGAATTCCGTTGGACTACAGGTGGATTCTAGGAAACGACAGGAATGTCCAAAGGGCACAATAACGTCTACGATCAACTGAGTTAAATATCCCGTTACTGTCTTGATGCATCACAAAATTACTCCTTTGCACACGGGAAAAGGGAGCTAAGAACTATAATAACTATGCTGAACAGAATAATGTAATAGCCAAACTCCAAGGCCCTCATTCTCGCTATCGTTCTAACACTTTCTTTCTTTCCTTTTTCTTTTTGGACAATCTATTCGGAGGGTGTGTTATTCTTGTGCGCTGCTATCAGAGGTGGTGGGGTGGGGGTGCTCAAAGACATATCCATACAGACCTTAGCCTGGGGAAACTTTGCCCCCTCCCTATTATTTTGTCGACCATACAACCAGAGTTTATGCAATGCATATAGTTCTGTGGGGAGCAGGTACCCCCAAAACAAATGCTAAATACCACTGTTATTCTACCGAGTTGGAAGTGCTTTTTTCCGGAATGCGTCTACGCGTCGCTCGTTTCCAAGGGCAATCTTACCATCATTAACCTACAAATCATTCTATAACCTTAAACATTTTTTTTCTTGGTCGGAAATGTAATAGGGAGGGGCAAAGCTCCCCCATCCTTGTCTCACCTTCAAATACGCCATTTATGCTCGTCGGCATCGGATTTTCCAGACATGGTCAAGCTAAGATAGGCTGTGGGACGGCTGATATTTCTCAACGGTTTTGTCATGTAACAGACTTTACCGCCGGACGTCTTAAAGAACCCTGCCCTAGTTTGGAGGCGAAAGTCTCACACAAGGCAAATAATGTTTGTTGTCTAAGCAGGAAATTTGTTCTAATCAGCTCTACCAATCAGATAAATTTCATATGAACAATCCTCTGTCGCTGCAAAATAAAACCACTCACCGCAGTTTTCCTCATCCTCGTTATTGGCACAATTTGGTGTGCCATCGCACAACATATCTAGAGAGATGCATCGGTGGTCGGCACAACGATAGTATCTGCCCGGGCAGGCTGAAACGAAGAATAGTGAGAAACAGAAAAAAGGGGAAATAAAAGATATTCAATAAACATTCATACACATACAGCATCATACGGTGTCATGACAGGCGCGGATCCAGGATTTCTTAGGGGGGGGCAAAATTTGGAAATGGTACCGGCCAATTTTTCGCTCAGTGGGGGGGGGGGGGGGGGGGGGGGGGGTAAGTGAGCACCATCTCCCAAAAAGTAAAATTAACGTTTTTTTTTTACACGTTTTTCCCCCAAGGGGGGTGGGGGGTGGCCCCCCTCCTCCACCACCCCCTGGATCCGCCACTGTGTCATGATAAAGTGGTTCATTCACTTGACGCTCAATTCAAGGTTCGAGTGTTCGATTCACAGCCCAGCACTAACGTATTTTGGCAAGACGTTAATCCATATTTGCCATTTTTCACCCGGGTGTAAATGGATACCAGGCAATTGATAGGATAATAATGTTTGCAGGACCCAGATGAAGAGCAGGATTAATATTGATGTTTTACCTTGGGTAAATAAAACCTAATTAATTTTGTAATTGTGTGATATCATTTATCGATATGAATGCCATAAATCAAGCTACCAAATGAATATGTTATGCAGGTTTCTAACAAATATTTGTACATAAATTGCACTGAGATAGTGCATGGTTTTTGCCTTTTAAGTATTAATCAGAATCAACACCAAAATGCAAGATCCATTCTAGAACATCCATTTGAATTTCTTGTCTTCCCATGCACAACCATTCATAAATGGAGAACACAACCTTACACAAGCATCAATCTCGAAAAGAAAAGCTTACGAAGCAAAAGTAAAACAAACCAGCCAACAAACAAACAATGAGGACTGTCTAGACAAAATAGAATACAAAAATGACTTAAAGAAAGAGAAAGGAAGGACGGAAAGGCTCAATATTCAGTCAAACCTTGCTATTGAGGCCATCTGGCTATAGTGGTCAAACCTTGATAAATATATGTGTGTTTGTAAATTCATAACCAGTCTAGAAAGGCCATCTCTAATGCCTGTCTCCTATAGTGGCCATGAATTATGTCTCCTTATAGAAATAAATGTGTGTTTGTATAACCTGTCCAGAAAGCCATGCCTGTCTCATAATAGTAGCCATGAATTGTGTCTCCTTATAGAAATAAAATGTGTGTTGTAGAATCTCTCTAGAGAGGCCACTGGTCTACTAACAGAGGTCACTTTTCATTTTTCCCCAGGGTTGATTGACTGTATAAACTGTCCGTTGCACACGAGGCGTCTTTCCGCTGACGCAAGGCTGCGTCACCAGTCGCCGTAGTATTCGACGCACCCTGCAAAAGTGACATCGTCAAAATTGTGGTCTCCAAATTATATACAGTGCAAACATTGCAAACGCGTCACTGGCTAATGTACTAATTTCCTTGATTCGCGCAAGAAATGACGCAATGAAAATGCGACGCAACGGGAATATTTGTACTCACTTGGGCAACTTTGTTCGTCACTTCCGTCTGAACAATCGTCATTTCCGTCACATGTCAACCAGCCTGGTATACAGGTCGAGTCGGGACATTCAAACTGCCAGCTTGCACAAGCTGATGGGGAAGATCAAAATAAGAAAAATAAATAAATTATGTGAAAGACAATACATTGATATTACTATTAATACTATATTCCTATAGTTCAGATAAAATTCACAGATCCAAAAAACAAACGATTATATATATATACGGTAACAAGCGAAACCATGATATGATATGATCTATTAACATAACTATTCCTCCAACTCATAAGAAATTCGTAGTTGAAGACTTACAACAAATAATGATAAAAACAATAACAATGAAAATATGTTATATCCACATAAACATTCCTCAAATGTGTTGTTCGTATAACTTGTATCAGTGAACTCCGGAGTATTCAACATTTTATAATATAATGCGAGAATATTAGTTTGGGATGGTTGGAGATTACATCACCGTACACAGATATATGTGCATCATATTATGAATGGGGAACCTCCCTCCCTCTAGAGCGACGCGTCCCTGCATTTATCATAACTTCCTACTTTAGTTACATTTTCATGATGGGCGGATCGGGGGAGGGAAGGGATCGGAGGAGGAGGGGGGGGGGGGGGGGGTGCGGTGGGTCACAGGAAGCCGGACACATTAAACAAGATACTGTTATTGATTGGGATAATTAAATCCTAATCCCTCATGCTCGATAAGCAATTGTAATGCTCGTCCGATATTGTTTGGTGTATAATTATTGACATCAACCGTGACCAAGAGAATAATGATATTTTTGCCCTGCTGTCTGGACCCCCTTTTGTGCATTTTTTGTTTTGCTTGTCACAATTAACTTACTGCAGTCTTCTTCGTCATCTCCATCAGCACATTCGGCAATTCTATTGCACTTGTTGTTAATGTGTATACATTTACCGTCTGCGCATGTGTACTGGAACGGCAGGCATTCTGTGAAATAAAAAACAGATATACTTCAAAATAAGACAAAATGAAAAACACCTTCATAATACATGTACCTGTAGTAACAAATCATAAATCAGAATTCAGTAAATACTGTCAAAAGTAAAAGCCGTAACTTCATATTCAGCCAATCGCGATTCCGTTACAAATATTTCAAAATGATGATTAGCCAATCATGATTCTAGGTTAAAACGTGTATAGCTGGTGATTAGTCACCAATGGTTTAGGTGTATTTCGTTGAGAATGATAAGGTGATCAGGATTCGGGTATATTACTTAGCCTAAATAGATTCTGCTTTAATGATTAGGATATCTATATTAGATGTGAACATGTTAAATGATGAACAGCTTGCTTAGTAGTACTAGTAGTGGTTATTGTACCTGACTGCTAAGAAAGCATAAATAAATGGCTTGTTAGTAAGCGACAAGAGGACCGACGGCTTTAGGTCCTCTCCGAGGGGACCTGGTAATGAGGATTAATGCCTTACTAAAGGGAACTAGCGCATCGACTTGGTTTCGAACCCGGGTCGCCGGATTACGAGACCACTGCTCTACCAAATAAACTATCGCGCCTCCTTCCTCCCCTGGCATTCACCATCTATCATTAGCATCTATTTTGATCAATAGCACACTTCTAATTTATTCATTTGTCCTGAGATCTGTGAAATATGATAATCTAATCTAGCATCCCCTAATAAACTGTAATGGACGTAAATTGAGGTTAACACACACACACACACACACACACACACAAAGTTTGCAAGAATCTGCAGTCAATTGAAGGAGGTAGACTTAATCAGAAGAAGAAAAGAAGAGGCCTTGTGTTTGACGACATGTAATTTCCCTATTTGCCATTGGACTGCGGTAGTCTGTAGTGCGTATGATGTGGTCATATTGACAGAGCTCAATAACCAAAAAGTGTCATTTTGTTCAGAAATATTGATTAAATCTTAGGATTCCACATTAGATTGTTAAATTCAGCTCTAATTTGTTTAATGAACGAGGTATAATCAATGTAGAGAGATGATACTTAAAATATCGTAAAAGTGTTCTTATTTGTCTTGATTTAAAGTTCTATCATGTATTACCACAATCTTGCTCCTCGTCCGAGTTGTCAATACAATCGTTAAATCCATCACAAACGAAAGATTGTCGAATTTTTTTGCCATTGTCACAGGCGAAGGCTGTTAATCAAGAAATGAAAAGTAAGGACACAAGATGAACACATTTCACAAGACTGTTTGTTCAGAGAAATATCATACCCTGATGATTATGACGTGAAAATTAGAAACTGCTCAAGGGATATCTTTTAGATGAAAATCAAGATTAAATTAGAGCGATATTTTTTCAGAAGAATATATTTAGACATTATTCAAAGATTTTAGAAAACACATAATATGTAACAAGATATACAATGGAAATATTAAACTTTGACAAAAATGTATCAACTGACCTATATAATCTCCAACGTATCATCTGCTGCTTTCTTTGAATTATACTGTTTTATAATTCTCATTAATTTATACTTTTAAAACTAATACAAGTATGAAGATAAACATATCATAAAAATAAAATATATGTTGCAATACAGATACTTATGAAGACCATCTTTAAGCAGATACTCGATGGCGTATTCAACTTGAGGTAGACAATGTACGCCCCCTTCCTCTTAAAGTCTTATACAAAAATCAAGACACCTTATACTGGGCCTAGGCAACACGGGATATCCCAGGTATACCTACTCCCCTCCCCTGCCCATTCGTCTGACGAGGATTACACCCCCCCCCCCCCCCTGCAGTCCGGAAAGGATGACATCCCTTTTTTTTTTCTTCGATTGGCTGGATACGCCATGGATACGCCCCTAGATACAACAATATATACGCGGATACTTACTACAGTTGACTTCATCGTCCAAACAAGCCACACGACGATTACATATCTGAGTTCTTACGAGGCAGTGTCCATCACCGCATCGCTCCCGCCACGGGTCCAGACACGCTGTGCAGAACAAAATAAGAGATAATTAGGACGTTTTTTAAAGTAAAAAGTTGTCAAATGTTTGCTATAATCATCTGTTT